>JASAMW010003297.1:0-23034 GCA_030247985.1 Epsilonema sp. ZAB3_2
AACGGAAAGATTCTTGCTGAAGCCAAGAGCAAGAAGCGATACTATGAAGAAGAAGAGGAGGAAGAAGACGAAGAAGAACCTGTGACGAAAACTGACGAAGTTAGCGTTGTTTGGTCAACTGGTGAGCTTGATGTTTCAGCGACAGCTGACGTTCCGGAAATTGACGATGAAGCAGAGGTGTACACAGCCTTCGTTCCTCAATTACCGCATGGCTATCAACAGGAACGCGAAGAACCAAAAACGAAGGCAAAAGAAGAACCTGACACCAAGCAGAAGGCAGCTGTCAAAGAGAAGAAAAAAGTTGAAGGGGCAAAGTGCAAAAACTGCGACGAAAAGCAGGAAACGCCAACGGTTGTAGAAAAGAAGGGGAAGAAAACAGCTGCCGAAATTCCATCTGGCACCGTCGAATCAAAAACGGGCAAAAAAGCTGCTGACAAAGACCAAAAGCTGCGCTGTCACTTTAGAAAATCTTGCTACGATTCGGGGGTTGTCCCAGATTTGCAAAAAGAACAGGAACAGCTCGTCATAGCTGCAGCATCAGCCAAGAAACAGGAAGCAACAGCAGAAAAATTAGATGAAAAACTGGGAGAAAACGCAAGAAAACTCAGATGCCATTTCAGAAAAGCCTGCTACCAGACGGGAATCGTACCCGACTTGGCGGCGGAAGCGGCGCAAAGAACCACTGAGCCATCGGAACGGTCGGCTAAAGAGCGTGAAAAGGAGGTAGAAAAAGATCTGTCAGAAGCTGAAAAGAAGCAGCAGTGCCGGTTCAGGAAAACTTGCTATAAAACTGGCAAAATTCCTGACTTCAAATCTATGACAAAAATGGCAGAGAAAGCGGCAAAACCAGTACCAGAAAAGGCGCAGATAGTCGAACCCAAAGATGAAGGAAAGGCAAGCTTGAAGCTGAAATGTCATTTTAGAAAATCTTGCTACGATAGCGGTGTGATTCCTGACCTAAAGTTTGAGCCTTTACCGCCCCAAAAACCGAAGGAAGCTGTCGAACCAGTGTTGGACCCAAAACAAGAAGAAAAGAGAATGAAAGAGAGATGCAAATTCAAGAAATCCTGCTATGACACAAGCGAAGAAAAAACAATTGAACCAAAAATAAAAGAACCAGCTACAAAGACTGCCGAAAAGCCCAAGAGAACTGAGACCAAGCCAGAACCTCAGGCTGTGCAGAAAGAGGCTTCGAAACAGCCAGAAAAGGCCTCAAAAATACAGGCCAAATCAGCAATCGAGGAAGAAAAGCCTGACATAAAAGATGCGATGGACAGAAACAAAAAGCTCAAGTGTCTGTACAGGAAAAATTGCTACGAAACGGGGAAAACGCCAACAAAAGATGAATTGAAACCTCCAGTCATTCATGAAGAAGTTTCCTCCAAGGAAAAGCAGGAAAAAATTGACGCAGAACTTAGCGAGAGAGAAAGAAAAGTCAAATGTCTGTACAGGAAAAACTGCTATGAAACTGGCAAAATTCCAACCAAGGATGAGTTGACACCGCCCGTCATTCAAGAAGAAGTTTCCTCCAAGGAAAAACAGGAAAAAATTGATGCAGAACTTAGCGAAAAGCAGAAAAAGGTCAAATGTCTGTACAGGAAATCTTGCTACGAAACGGGAAGAAGGCCAAATGTACAAGAGGAACAAGCCAGACTTGTGAAAACAGCTCAAGAAGCAGCGAAAATTGTACCAAAAGAAGAGGATAAAATCCTGTCGAAAGCTCAGCAGAAAATGAAGTGCAAGTTTAGGAAATCTTGCTACGAAGGAAACACAGAAGAAACAAAACCTAAATCCAAACCTCAGCCTACTGTTGAACAGGAAAAATCCGAAAAACTGGCCAAAAAGGCAGCAGATGTGAAGGAAAAACAGGAAAAGAAGCAAGAACCCATAACACAACCCAAAAAGAGGGAAGAAGAACGTGCAACTCCCCAGAAACTGATCAAAAAGGATGCAATAGAATCAACAGCAGGAAAGAAGCAAGAACCCATAACACAACCCAAAAAGAAGGAAGATGAACGTGCACCTCATCAGAAACCAATCAAAAAGCCGGCAGATATAAAAGAACCAATAGCAGGAAAGAAGCAAGAACCCATAACACAGCCCAAAAAGAAGGAAGAAGAAGCAACCCCTCAGAAAGATGCGCCACTTCATCACAGCAAACTCAACTGCAAATGGCGAAAAAACTGCTACAAAACCGGTCATATTCCCAATTTAGCAGAAGAAAAAGCCAAGTTAGAAGCAGCCGCTCAAGCTCCGGCTACAACTCCTCAGCTTCAAGTCCTTGCGGAGAAAGATGACACCAAATCTGCAAAAGAGCGGTGCAAATGGCGAAAAGATTGCTACACAACCGGGCAAATTCCCAATTTGGCAGAAGAAAAAGCCAAGTTGCAAGCTGCTGCAGTTGAAACTCCTCAGCTCAAAGTCCATGACGAGGAAGAGGACAGCACCAAATCTGTGAAGGAACGGTGCAAATGGCGGAAAGATTGCTACGACGATAGCAGAAAGGATGGGTCTCACAGGCATATTAGGGAATTTGCATACGCCAAAACCACGGGGTACTATCTTGAAGAGGAGGAGGAAGCGAGAGTTGAACCACTTCAAAGAAAAGAATTGGAACCGGCGATGACCGTGCAAGAAAGGTACGTAGGGTACTGTGGGGTAAACCCGGCCATGGGGTAAACCCGGCCACCTACGTTCCATTGAACTTGTTGTTTCAGAAAATGATGAACCAAATAGCTCAGTTGAAAGAGCTGTTACCTTTGTTATAAGATGGACAGTTGCGAATATAAACTTCGTCGTTCGTAGGAGAGTTCAAGGAATCGATTGCTACAATATTCGTCTCAATTGGTCCATTGATTGCTGAGATATGGAGCACTGAAACAAGGCGGCCGGATTTTCTCATGACCGGGTTTACCCCGTATACCCAATTTCTGACAATCTACCCATAAAGAACAGTGAAACATTAATGTCAAAATGAATCAAGATAAAAAATACGTAAACCTTCGCCTCCCTACCAATAAGTGTACCAGTATTGGGCAATAAGTGTCGTTACGCCGTTACGAAAATGAGCTAATGTTTCAAGCTATTCATAAGCAGACGTCGGCCTGGGGTCAGCTGGGGGTATGTTCAGCATACCCCCACCCACCCCCTCACATAACCCCACGCATACCCCCAGATTTTGAGAATTCCAACCATACCCCAAACACACCCCCAAAAAATAAAATCAACATACCCCCAGTTTTTTTGGACCAATTTTGTATACCCCCACGCATACCCCCAGTTTTTTTGGAGCAATTTTTGCATACCCCCGCAGCCACACATACCCTCAGTTTTTTAGTAGAAAAAATAAATATGGCAATATAATGAAGAAAGACGTTTTATGATGTCAAGTGGAAAATCAATCATCATCATCATCATAATCATTTATGATCGCATGTGTGCGCACAACATACAACCAATGGTATTATCGCATACCGCAGGATGCAGTTAACATGGCGAATACCAACCATATTGTGTATGAAATCAGCGCTCTACATACAATTCGTACATACATTGATGCGACATACAGAATTCAGTACATAAATTTGCATAACTTGGTTTATCAGAAATCACCCCACTTTACATACATTGTACATACATAACGTATACGTATCAAAAATGATCGGCGGTCAAAATCGAAGCAGCGTCCAAAATCATGATCAATTGACGAGCCATGGTCCAGGAGGGGAGTGAGGCAGGTCAGATGTAGGCGGCGGAACTGGCTTTCAGCTTCGCAGTCTCTTGCACAATGGGTGGAAGTGGTGAAGGTGGAGAAAAAGAGGTGAAGCTTGAATTTCCGGATTGAAAGTAGAGAAAATTGTCAAGACCATGTGGTTGGGCTGTTGAACCTGGGTTTGAAGGCTGCTTATGATGAGGATAGTCTTCTTGAATAGCGGAACCGAACTGCTATTTTACAGCAGAAGTTTCTTCCATACAAGAGTTCTTTTCTTCATCACAGCGCAGTTTGTTACTATTATTGATTGAGAGCGGAGAAAACAAAAAAGATATCAATGAAGCAACTGCTTGCTGTTACTACATACTACTGTGTCTACTTTATATCTATCCTGCACATGATATATTACAGCCACTGCTAGTACTTATCGTCTTATTTTATGGACTGGTCTGTGCATCTGTCCATAAAATATCATAACAAGAACATCATACAATATACAACTAACTAAACCCACTTTGAACTTTGGGGGTATGTTGACAATCTGGGGGTATGCTGCCATTTTCATCTGGGGGTATGTTGAAAATCTGGGGGTATGTAGCGATTTTTTTCTGGGGGTATGTTGGAAATTCTGGGGGTATGTTGAAAAAAAAAATTTTTTCTGGGGGTATGTGGCTGACCCCAGATTTTAGACCCGACATAACCCCAACTACATACCCCCACCCTTGATACCGTGCCGATGTCTGCATAAGAACAGGACGAGCAAAAGCAATATTATTCGTTTGGTCTTTACTTTGTAGGTGTAAATGGCGCAAAAATTGCTACGAAACCGGCGAGCCGCCACAGCTGAAAACCACAGCTTCCCTCTCCCCATCAGCCTCCATAGAATACGGCGGAAAGCTCAAAGCTGCACCATTAGCTGACCAGGCTGCACCCAATGATGAACCAATGTCAACCAAGGAACGGTGCAAATGGCGCAAGAGTTGTTATGACACTGGCAAAATACCAGAGTTTATCACCTACTCGACTGCAAAAGATGGACCTCAACAGGTGGAGATCGAAAAAGTTAAAGCTCCTGAGAAAGTTGTGGACAAGAGGGTGGTGTGCAAGTTTCGAAAGAAATGCTATGAACAGATGGAGAGGAAAGAACGAGAAGAGGAAGAATTGAAAACTGAGAAAGTTGAAGTTTCAGCGAAAGATGAAGAAGTCCCATCGGAGAAAGATGAGGTTTCAGAGAAAGAAGAGAGGCCGTCTGAACAAGCGGAGGAGGTTTCAACAAAGGACAAAGTTGGAACAGAGAAAGTCGAGGAGACTTCAAAGAAAGAATTTGAAGAGCCAACTGATAGAGTTGAGGTTTCAGAAGCACTAGAAAGGGAAAGCGAAGTCGAGCTAAGCCAGATCGATGCTGTTACAGTTTCTAAAGAATCGTCAACCGAGAAAGTTGCGGTTTCACCTCCATCAGTAGCCAGGGTTCCAGCGCCAACTGAGAAACTTGATGTTTCAAGTCAGCCACCGCAATCAACTGGAGCTACAGAGTCAAGTGAGAAAGCGGAGGTTTCACCGCCAAAACACGAAGAACCAACAAAAGTGGAGAAATCGACAAAATCTTTCTGTCACTTTCGTAAAAGCTGCTACAAAAGTGGCATTTTGCCAGACTTGAAAGCGCCAGCACAACCCGTGGAAACGAAACCTGCTTCAATTCCCCACCAGGAAAAGGAGATGACCATCCCAGAAAAATGCAAATGGCGCAAAACGTGCTATGACACTGGCATTTTACCAGATCTGAAAGCCGAAAACTTTAGGCTTCAACAACAAGAAACAAAGGTAGAAGCAGCAGTAGAAAAGAAGTTGACTGTACAAGAGACATGCAAATGGCGTAAAACGTGCTACGACACAGGATTAGTACCAGACTTGAAGGCCGAAAAAGCTGAACTGCAACAGGAACAAAAAGTTAGAGAAGAAAAGGAAAAGTTTGAACCTGTTCTGGAGAAAGAAAAAAGCATGAAAGAGAGGTGCAAATGGCGAAAGGATTGCTACGAAGGAAAAGAAGAAGAGAAAACAACTGCAAAGGAAGAAAAGGCAGCTGCCTCCATAACAACCAAAATTGCAACGGAAGAAACACCACAAGCAGAACCAACCAAGAATACCACAGAAGTTCCAGTGAAACTGGAAACTGAGGAAAGAAGCAAACAGCAGTGCAAATGGCGCAAAGATTGCTACGAAACTGGCATTCTGCCAGATTTGAAAGCGAGACAAATTGAAACAACAACTCCGCAGGTTTACTCGACTCCAACGCAGACTGAATCGGAAGAGAAACCAGTGAAAGAACGGTGCAAATGGCGTAAGGATTGCTATGAAACTGGCATTCTGCCAGATTTGAAGGCGAGACAAATTGAAACATCAACTGCACAGGTTTACTCGACTCCAACACAAGCTGAATCGGAAGAGAAACCAGTGAGAGAACGGTGCAAATGGCGCAAGGATTGCTACGAAACTGGCGTTTTGCCAGATTTGAAAGCTAGAAAAGAAATGGAGAAAAGTATGGAATGGAAAGTCGAAAAAATTGAAGAGAAGAAAGACGAAAGATCAGAGAAAGAACGGTGCACATGGAGAAGGAATTGTTATGAATCTGGCATGCCTGATGTAAAACCAGAAGCGAAGATTGAAACAGCAACTTCACAAGTTTATCCAGCTACAAAAGAAGAGCCAGTGGAAGAGAAAACAGTGAAAGAACGGTGCAAATGGAGGAAAGATTGTTCTGAATCTGGCATCTTGCCAGATTTGACCACCAGGAAAGTTGAAACAGCAACGCCACACGTTTACCCGACGACCGAGCAGGCAAAACAGGAAGAAAAACCTGTGAAAGAACGGTGCAAATGGAGGAAAGACTGTTATGAATCTGGCGTCTTGCCAGATTTGACCACGAGGAAAGTTGAAACAGCAACGCCACAAGTTTACCCAAGTGTAAAAGAGGAGAAAGCTGAAGAGAAACCTGTGAAGGAAAGGTGCAAATGGCGAAAAAATTGCTATGAATCTGGCGTTTTGACCGCCAGGAAAGTTGAAACATCAACGCCACAAGTTTACCCGAAGACAGAACAGGCGAAAGCTGAAGAAAAACCTGTGAAAGAACGGTGCAAATGGAGGAAAGACTGCTATGAATCTGGCGTAACGCCTGATTTGAAAACAGAAAAAAAGGCTGAAACATCAACTCCGCAAGTTGAAACAAAGGCTACTGTGACTGAGGAAAGGATAGCTGAAGAGAAGCCAGTAAAAGAACGGTGCAAATGGAGGAAGAACTGCTACAAAACTGGCATCTTGCCAGACTTGGCAGCCATAAGAGCAGTTGAAACATCAATTCCACAAGTTTACCCGACTCCAAAAGAAGCTGAAGATGAAGAGAAACCAGTAAAAGAACGTTGTAAATGGAGGAAAACCTGTTACGAAACTGGCATGCTGCCAGATTTGAAAGCGGAGAAAGGGATTTTGAAAGTAAAAGACCAAGAACGCATAAGCATCAAAGAAAAGGCGCAGCCGATGAGTGAAAAGGAGGCAGAGAAGGCGATGAAATATCGTTGCAAATTTAGAAAATCCTGCTACGAAAGCGGAATTATGCCAGAGCTGAAGAGAAAAGTTGAAGTGACAGAAAAAAGGGTGGAACCACCAAAGGAGAAAAGCTGCAAATATCGAAAGTCTTGCAAGGAGGAGGGTGAGCCAATCAGAGAAAAGAAGCCGCTGGAGCCTGAGCCAATCAGAGAAGAGAAGCCGCTAGAGCCTGAGCCAATCAAAGAAAAGAAGCCACTGGAGCCTGAGCCAATCAAAGAAGAGAAGCCGCTGGAGCCTGAGCCAATCAGAGAAGAGAAGCCGCTGAAGCCTGAGCCAATCAGAGAAGAGAAGCCGCTGGAGCCTGAGCCAATCAGAGAAGAGAAGCCGCTGAAGCCTGAGCCAATCAGAGAAGAGAAGCCACTGAAGCCTGAGCCAATCACAGGTGAGAAACCGCTGGAGTCTGAGCCAATCACAGGTGAGATACCGCTAGAACTTGAGCCAATCAGAGAAGAGAAGCTGCTGGAGCCAATCAGAGAAGAGAAGCCAGTGAAGACTGAGCCAATCAGAGAAGAGAAGCCAGTGGAGCCTGAGCTAATCATAGAGGGGCCAGCTGAGCAACAGCCAATCATTGAAGAGAGGCCAGTGGAGCCTGAGCCAATCACCAAGGAACAAACTGAAGCTCCGCCCACTGCTGAAGAAGTGCCAACTCAGCCAATGAGAGAAGCCAAAGCAACTCCACCTGAACCAATCAAAGAGGAGAAACCTCAGCAACCAGGACCAATCACTGAAGAGCCACTTGAGCCTCAGCCAATCACAGAAAAGAAGGCAAAGGAAAGCGGAGCTAACGTGAAAAGCAAGTGCAAATTCCGAAAAACTTGTTACGAAACTGGGGAGCTTCCAAAAATTCTACATCCGCCACCAGTAGTGGCACCATTACTGCCAGAAAAAGAGAAAGAATTCGACCCTAAAGCCAGATGCAAATGGCGAAAAATCTGCTACGAAACTGGAGAAGTTCCTAAAGAGCTCCACCCTCCAATACCAGTGGCACCCTCTGAGGAGCTTATCGAATCATTGGTAGAAGAAGAACTAGATCCAAAAGCCAGATGCAAATGGAGAAAAACCTGCTATGAAACTGGAGAAGTTCCAAAAGATCTCCACCCTCCAATACCAGTGGCACCATCTGAGGAAGTTATCCAAACCTTGGCTGCAGAAAAACTAGATCCAAAAGCTCGATGCAAATGGCGAAAAACATGCTACGAAACTGGAGAAGTTCCAAAAGAGCTCCACCCTCCAATACCAGTGGCACCATCTGATGAGCTTATCGAATCTTTGGCTGAAGAAAAACGAGATCCAAAAGCCAGATGCAAATGGCGAAAAACCTGCTACGAAACTAGAGAGATTCCAAAAGAGCTCCACCCTCCAATACCAGTGGCACCATCTGAGCCTGTTATTCAGCCTTCAATTACAGAAGAAGAAAAGCAAGTAGGCAAAAAACCCATGTGCAAATGGCGAAAAACCTGCTACGATACTGGAGAAGTTCCCAAAGAGCTCCACCCTCCAATACCAGTGGCACCGTCTGAGAAAGTTATCCAATCTTTGGAAAAAGAAAAACTAGATCCAAAAGCCAGATGCAAATGGCGAAAAACCTGCTACGAAACTGGAGAGATTCCATCAGAGCTCCACCCTCCAATAGCTGTGATACCTTCTCCTGAGGTTATCAAATCCTTGGCTGAGGAAAAAATTGACCCCAAAGCCAGATGTAAATGGCGCAAAACTTGCTACGAAACGGGTGAAATTCCAGACATGAAAAAGTTGCCTCCAGTGGTGGTGCAACTGACACCTTCTCTGAAAGTTACTCCATCTCTGAAAGAAGAGAACGTGAAACTCAAGTGTAGATGGAGAAAATCTTGCTACGAAGTCGAAAAACCTGAGGTAAAAGAACTTGAGGAACACCCTGTAATTGCTGAAGAAGCAGAAGATATCGAAGAAAAACAACCTGTACTCGAAGAAAAGGAGGAAGCCATAACAGAGCCTGAATTACCAGTCGAAATATCAGAAGAAAAGAAACACCCTGTACCCGTAATACCTAAGGAAACACCTCCTGAACTTCATGGAAAACTGCCAGAAGAAACAAAACCTTCTTTATCGATGGAACCTACAGAGAAACCTTCTGCAAAAGTGCCTGAGAAAAAAGAACGCCTAATAATACCAGCAAAACCTGAAGAAAAACCTCCTGTACTTGCTGCAAAAGTACCAGAGGAAAAGAAACCTCCTGTACCCATAAAACCTCAAGAAAAACCTCCTGTACCATCTGCAAAAGAGAAATGGAAGAAGAAGAAAGAAGCTGATGTGAAGATAGCAGACGAAAAGAAACACCCTGTACAACCTGCATCTTTACCGCTTCCGACTGCAGAAGAAAAGAAACACCCTGTACCTCCGGTTGCAAAGGAGAAATGGAGGAAAAAGAAAGACGACGCCATCCCACCAATCACAGTAACTCCAACCCCAGCATCTATCCAATCAACGCAGACTTCGCCTCCTCCTGCTGCGGAATTAAAATGCAGCAAATTTCGCAAATCATGCCGCCAAGAAGAAGAATTACCAAGAGTAGATAAGGCAACTTCTTCCAAGGAAGAAGAAGCAGATAAAACAGACAGCATTCCTCCTCCTTCTACTGATGCAAAAGAAGAAATTGTTCCACCCGCGTTCAGCGTTAACGCATCCTGCAATAGGTGGCGTCTAAGCTGTCGACCAACTCTAGGCTTACCGCCCAAATTACCCCGAAGCGAGCGGGGAAACAGCAGCGCCCCTGGCGGAAAAGGAAAGAAACTGTGTCCGAAGAAACTAACGCCTGAGCAGAAGATTGCCTATTTGATCAAACTGCGACACAACGCCACAGTGAATCAGAGGCGAACTTGAGCGACGATTATTGGTGGGCTGGGCTGTTTGGCCAATCAAAGCTGGAGGAGACTCGTGATTGGCTTATTTTTCGGCCAATTAGAGATCGAGGTGCGCGATTATTGGCTGTCTGATTGGCGCTTGGGTTACACAATGAGGTGACACTGCCTTTCTTTTTACTTTTTTCTTATAACTATTTATACCGTATTTTCTTGTGACGGGTATCTAACATTTGCTTTGTTTCTGCAGATAATTTCGACTTTTTTGCAAATACTGACTTTTAGCTACCTGAGTTCTGTCTCTATTGCATATTATGCTCGAATGCTCAATACAACCTATTTTTCATTAGATTTGTTCGATATTCAAAAGCGGGATCATTGTCTAAAACATCGTCATATTTGTCGCGTGTTTGTCGAACCTACGTTATGAAATGCACTAAAATAATGCGTGTGCGGGTAATTAGAGGTGAGAAATACGGTGCTTCTTTTCGAAACACCCTGTACGTGCCAAGAATCCATACGAGTTGACCCTGTCTATGTCTAGAATATACTTTTTTGTTCTTGTATTTACTCTTGTGTCCTAGCCGTGTGAACAGGGGGAGGGCTAATAGCAGCGACTAGCGAGTAGAGATGGCCTGTACCTCTATAATTTGGTTGTTTAGGGTAGATTTGTGATAGCGTATTGAAACTACGTTTGTTCTACGAATTATGCAGAAGAAAGCTCACTTATAGACTGACGATGAAAAATACGACGACTATTCTGCGTATTTGTGACAAACGACGAAAAGTTTCTTACTGGAATAGGTTACGCGTATATATGAATGATTAGACTGTAATTTATCCAGATGTTCTATTATGAATTTATCCCTTTTCATCTTCGACTAAAGCCAACTATTTCTTTCTGTTCCTGTGCTGTGATACTTTTCGCCAAGTAAAAGAAAAAAGAGAGCGAATATAAACCTACCCTCGAACAGAAGCCTCACACCTACACAACTGCGAAAAAACCTACCTAGAAGACCTCCCAATAACTACCACGCCTATAAAAAAGGTGCAAAAGGGAATAGCAGAAGGGACAAAAACCTGAAAAGTAAGGCCCAATATAGCGTCAGCAAGAATACATAAATTCGCCTTTTTTCATGATAGAGGCCAGAATTCCACATATGTTTGAAGTTTTATGTATTCTTGCTGCAAAAAGACACACAAAACATGCCGTACGTTTTCTTCCACTTCCTTCATCCATTCGTAGGCTTGGTCGTCGTAATCGATCTTGCAGGATAAACCCAAATCCTTGTACGCCTCATCAAAGTGTCCCAGAAGCCTGCAATAAAGACAGAAATAATATTTATCGCGACAAAGGTACGCTACACACGTGA
The DNA here is from genome assembly GCA_030247985.1 of Epsilonema sp. ZAB3_2. Lineage (NCBI taxonomy): Eukaryota > Metazoa > Nematoda > Chromadorea > Desmodorida > Epsilonematidae > Epsilonema > Epsilonema sp. ZAB3_2. The sequence continues at coordinate 11,523 of JASAMW010003297.1, forward strand.
ACTCAGAATTCGGTCCGAATTCGGAGCGCTGACTGACTATGCTTCAACATGTAAAATCTCCGAGTTCGCACCGAACTCGCTCCGTTTCTTCCCAAAAGTGCGTGTGAACAGCCGACTTTCGTTTCGGTCCAAACCGAATTCACTCCGATCGAACTCGGTCCGAGCTTTCTCGGAGTTCGTGTGTAGCGGGCTAATGGCTCGATAGGTTGTCATAGCCGTGTACGCAAAGTCAGTCGGTCCAATGAGAGAACAAACGCAGCGAATGTCAATGTAACTGTGTCCTATTTTACTCAAACAGCCTTGTAATACTACGGAAACCCCATGTTCTTCCAGCCGACCGTCTGTAACTAGAGCAAAGCTATAGAATGTCCCAAATTACCCCAATACACCCTATTTCTGCCTACCTGTGCGCTCTTCCCCTGAACTTGTAGGCGGCGGCCGAGTCCGGGTTGACTTTGATCGCCTCGTCACAGTCTCTGATCGCGTTCAGCGGCTTGTTCATCTTGATCAGAACACTGTATCATACGGTACAAATATCACCTTTTCCACTTTCAAGGCTCTCCGGCGCGATGGCTCAGTGGTCTAAGGCGCCGTCGAGAGATTTATGAATGGCAAGTTCGATTCCCCGACACGATCACCATCACACAGGCAAATTCAATCAAACGCAGCTACGACACAGTACGAATATCCGGCTCGGTGGTTCAGCGGTCTTACGCTGGTACATGGTAGGAAAGAAAGTGGTGAGTTCGAATCCTACCTGGCGCGCTTGGCGTGCAGAAGGGCAGAACCGGGATTGAGTTCGATGGCTTCCGTAAACTTCTTCAGAGCTTCTTCATAGTTTCCTGCAAATAGAAGAAAACCTGCGTAATTACCGCAAACAAGCAAGAATGTATCACATTTCAATGCGAGCAGAGTTTTCACAACACACGCAGTTCTTTCCTACCATCTGACAACGCGCTCAAAGCTTCCGATCGTTTTTCCGAGGCTTGTTCGCGCATTTCGTCTGATACCTGCACAAAACAAGCGACTTTTAAACTCCTCCAACCGTCATTTTCATGATAATCCAAAAGAAACCTGTAGAAAATGGTAGTCCGGGGTAATCTGGGCCACCCTCACAAAAAATACTGAAAAAGGAAAAATTTGATGAACACTACTGATATGGCAAGAGTACATTACTGATGGTAGTCTCTCTCTTTCTTAGCAAGAGTAATACACGATGACGGAAAAGCTTTCAGTAAAGTGTAGTAAGAATCACTATCTACACTTTCATAAACGGGTGGCCCGAATTACCCCGCGATACCATAGATAACAACAAATAGAAAAGGTTGTGTTTACCTCCTTGCTGGCGTCTCCCATCGGCAATTTCATCTCCTCGTCTCGCTCAACCACACCGGATGTGTCTAATTCTACAAAAAAACTCAGATAAATTTCATGCAATTGGGGATATCGCAATGTCTTACATTGCATACTGTATGTATAACACACAAACAGTAAAAGATACTGGGGTAATTTAGGACGGGTTTGTGGAAATTCTATACATCATGAAAAAGAAAACTACCCTGTATCTTTTCGACAGGGTGTTCTAACAATTACCCCCTGCCTGAAACTTCCCCCAGTTTCCCCCCAAATTTACCCCGCAGTACCCCATGCAATATGTAGGGTACTGTGGGGTAAACCCGAACACGGGGTAAACCCGACACCTGGTTATATCTCAGCAACCATACGACCGATGGATACAAGTAATTCTACCAATCGATTCCTTGAACTCTCCTCTTTCAAATGAGCTACCATCTTCATCATTTGCTGAAGCGGCAAGTTCAGAAAAGCTCAGGCGTCCGGGTTTACCCCGTGTCCAGGTTTACCCCACAGTACCCTAGTTACCCAAATCGCTTTCTGGCTCCGTCTCAATCTCAGGCTCGGACTCCTCCTCCTCCTTCTCCTGTGCGGTCTCTTGCTCCTCCATTGGCTGAGAAAAACAAACGAATGGGTAGGGAGGGTCGCATTTAGCAAACGGAAAACAGGTAGGGTACTATGGGGTAAACCCGGCCATGGGAAAATCCGGCCATCTAAGTTTCCGGGCTGCATATCTCAGCAGACAATGGGCCGATTGAGACAAATACTACATAAATTGATTTTTTGAACTCTCCTCTTTCAAATGAGCTATTTGGTTCACCATTTGCTGAAACAGCAAGTTCAAAGGAGTGTAGATGGTCGGGTTTACCCTATGTTCGGTCGGGTTTACCCCACAGTACCCTAGTTAGAAGCGCTTTTTTCTTGCAATTAGTGAATGGATAAATTGACTGATCCACAAACAGAAAGAAACAGATCAGGGCATACCTCTTGCTGTGGTTCGGGCGGTTTTCTAGGCTCTTCCAATGGAGGTAACTTCGCGCCCATACTAAAAAAAACAGAAAGTTCATGTTTGGGTGGCCACATCATCTGGATGACATATATCGCAGATTTTTGCTTATGTTTTTGTAATAAAACCTCATCACATCAGTCAAGTTGTAAAATAATTTATATATCAAATCGCGTCGATTGATGCCGCGTTCGCCACACGTCCGTACGTCTGATGTATCAGGAGTACATGGTCGTTTGCGGTGCCATGTACTCCTAGATAGTCAAAGTCAAACGTACGGATGTACGGACGTATGGTGAACGCGACATAAATACCTCGTGGTTCACAAGACGTCCGTAAATCCGTACGTCCGCAAACGTCCGACGTATCTAGGAATACATAGTGTACCGCAAAATTCTTAGGCAGGTTACGTTGGACCATTTCGGACGTACGGATTTAACCGATACTGAATATGCCTGCCTACTCCATTCATTTATGCGCATGCATGCGCATGGAAAAAAGGAGCTCCAGTACATAGATGCGCATGCATGCGCATTTTTGAAGTGCCGGTCGACTTTTATGCGCACAGTTCCTCATAAATGCGCATGAATGCGCATCTTAGGTACTGGAGCTCCTTTTTTCCACGCGCATGCATGCGCATAAATGAATGGAGTAGGCAGGCATATTCAGTATCGGTTAACACCTACCCCGAGGAAGCCGTCATTGTTGTCAACAACTTTTACTTTTGTTGTCGGATTGTTGTCGGATTTTGTATGGTTGTTGTCGGATCCGACAACAACAGTACAAAATGTTTGTTGTCGGTTTGTTGTCGGATTTTGTACTGTTGTCGGATCCGACAACAACCATACAAAATCCGACAACAATCCGACAACAATCCGACAACAAAAGTAAAAGTTGTTGACAACAATGACGGCTTCCTCGGGGTAGGAGTTAAAGACATTGGTGAACGAGGCATTATTCATATATTTTGTACTACTGCGTCGTATCGGTTGGGGCCCTTGTGAATCGTTCATGCCGCGTTCACCAGACGTCAGTAAATCCGTAACGTTCGTAAAACGTATCTAGGAGTATACGGTTGTTTGCGGTGTGCCATGTACTCCTAGATACGCTTTACGGATTTACGGACGGACGGACGAATTTACGAACGTCTGGTGAACGCGGTATCACGTACATTATTTTATTACCCACCTCTCCAGGTAGTCCCGATAGAATTTCAGCTCCGGTGTGTGCAAGATGGCGGGATTCTGTTTGCAAAGAGCGACGAAAACCTTCAGCTCTTCGATCTGCTTCTTCGGCAGTGTGGACGCCATGCCTTCACTTTCGTTATTGTGTTGCTTCAGTTAGGCACGCATCAGTTCAACATTCACAACATTGTCATCACATCGATTTGAAATAATTTCGTGTTTTTTTTCAAAAAGTTTTCTTTTAGTCGTGTACTCCAAGAAACTTATGGTTTAGGAGTACATGGTTTAGCGGTACGCAACACCGCAACACCACCGGGTTTTTTTCTTACAAAAATTTGCATAAAAGCTACTAGCAGTATTTATTTTTATCTTCACAGTAAGGCTACCGTAGAATTTTCTTCGCGGCTCGAAAATATGCATGAAAATAAAACAGCGCAATTCGTATACCAATATACTGCATCAAATTTTGATGTCCTAATCGAAGTCATTCCTTTTGTCAAGAATTCTTAACTTCATTTACTTTTCCTTTCAGTATTGGTAACAAACAACAAGAAACACCAGTGGTCAAGAAAAGCAATCATGTAGGCATCGCATCGAAAATTATTTCACCTTCTTTTCATATGGTACGTTACGTACATCAATCAAAGAGCTCCATGCGTACGTACTTATAGGTACATCTTACAAAACAGAGCTTGATCTGCAGAACCAAGAAAGACAAAAACCATTAGTACAAACAAAAAACACTCAGTGAGTCAATGACTCTACCTACATTATCTATGTATCTATGTATCTATCGTACCCCTCTTAGCCTGGCTGGACCGCATAAGCAATGAGTAATAAAAGGGAAACAAACCGCGGCATAACACTCAAAAACGATTTGATTGCACCAAACATTTGCTACAAACAAGACAGAACCACGAGAAAAAGAAGACTCCATCATCATTATTATCATCTTGGACCAGTTGCGCTCAGCCAAATTATGGGTGGTTGTGAGCTGGACCCCTCTATGTCTGTATTAACAATTTTTTCAGTGCATTTTTGATTGGTGGAAGTAAGAGAAGAAAAAATTTATGCTGAAAAAGTGTAATATACAGTACACAAAGAGGTCAGCTCGCAACCACCCAAGTAATTCTTATACATAGCACAACTGCTTCATACTCTCCAATAAACTCATAAAAATGCTTCAGATGCTCAAAACTCAAATGCTTCAGTAGCCGACAACATACAGGCCAATTTACTCGTACGGAGCATATTGATCTTTCGCGTTGAAATGTAAGAGCCGATGAGTACAGTCGGACTAGAACTCCCACCTGCTAAGCAGTCTGACCGTGTGAGTACATACTTTTACTCGCACCGAGTATCTTCTCGTCACATACACACGCGCGCTCACACGAGCTTGTTACTTGCAGGCATCTTGTGCGAGAAGGTGAAAGAAAGGTGCGAGAAAAGTGGCGAGTTGGTCGCTCGCTGCTACTAACTGCACCGTTTCTTTCGAGAAGATGCTCGGTATGAGTAAAAGTAGTCATATACGGTTCGACTGGTTGGCAGACGCGAGTACAGTCCGACGGCATTCGTCGGCTCCTTTGTTTCAACACAAAATTTACAGATTTGCTCGGTGCGAGTAAATCGGCCTGTGTGTTGTCGACTAGTGTCCCGTCCTCCTTTGGATTCACCACCACACCTTCGGCGTTCTGCTCGCTTCCGTGCCGCCCTGCTTCTCCGTCTGTTTGGGGGGACCGGGAGACGCCATCTTCTTCTTCTCACTGCTGTCGGTAAGGCCGGCGAAATCTCTCACCATGAACTCATGGATCTCGCTGTCATCCATCGGATCCACATCGGTGTTCACCGTCCCCGTCACCTGGGTGGCGTCACTCTTTGCGGTCGCTGCGCTCAACTGTTGGGCTGCTACTGCTGCTTCTACTGATCCTGAGGTCGATGCTGACGCGGTTTTATCCTCCCCTGCTTCTTCCTCTTGTTTAGCTGCGGCGGAGTCTGTAGCTTGGGTTTTGTCGCTGCTCTTGCTCAGCTCACTCACTTGCGATGCCGTGTCGGACTTGGACCCTTTACTTTTCTTCTTCTTTTGATTGATGTCACTCGGTGAGGCCGCCGCTGCTTCCGCTTTGTCCGATTCAGTTTCCTCGGTCTGCGGCAGTGGTAGTACATCCTTGGGTGTTGCACTGTAGTCCTCGGTAGTTTGCTCCCGCCTTTTGCGCCTCCTTCGAAGAAAGAGAATCAGCAGAATTGCTAAGATCAGGAGAAGTAGCAGGCTTCCGACTACTGCAAGCACGATCAGATAGACCGGAACGCCCTTTGAGGCAGCTGCACCTGTTTCATCAGTCGTGTTGCCTGTCGTGGTTGAATCAATTGTGGTTGTGTCTGAACTGAGGTCTGGCGTGGTTGAATCAATTGCGGTTGTGTCTGATGTGATGCTACTGGTGATGAGGGTACCAAGGGACATTATTGTTGCTGTGGATGTTTCTGTAGTTGTGGTTGTAGTTGTTGAAGTCGTGTTCGTTGTGTTTGTTGATGGAGTTGTTGTTGTTGTTGTTGTGTTTGGAGTTGTGGTACTAGAAGTTGAGCTCGTACTTGTGGTGTTTGTTGTTGGAGTTGTGGAAGTTGAAGTTGAGCTCATTGTACTTATGGTGCTCATTTTTTGAGTTGTGGTTGTTGTACTTGTGGTTGTGGTGGTCGGAGTTGTAGTGGTAGAAGTTGAGCTCGTTGTACGTGTGGTGCTCGTTGTTGGAGTTGTAGTCGTTGTACTTGTGGTAGTGGTGGTCGGAGTTGTAGTGGTAGAAGTTGAGCTCGTTGTACGTGTGGTGCTCGTTGTTGGAGTTGTAGTCGTTGTACTTGTGGTAGTGGTGGTCGGAGTTGTAGTGGTAGAAGTTGAGCTCGTTGTACTTGTGGTGCTCGTTGTTGGAGTTGTAGTTGTTGTACTTGTAGTAGTGGTGGTCGGAGTTGTAGTGGTAGAAGTTGAGCTTGTTGTACTTGTGGTGCTCGTTGTTGGGGTAGTGGTTGTTGTACTTGTAGTTGTGGTGGTCGGAGTTGTGGTGGTAGTAGTTGAGCTCGATGTAGTTGTAGTACTTGTCGTTGTTGTAGGTGCTGGTGCAAACTCTTTGTCATTGCAGTTGCTACTGTCACAACAGCATGCCCTGAAGATTGACCCGACCTTCAAGTTCCCTTGCTTCTTTTCTACTGTGGCTTCGCAACAAGTTGGTTGTTCCGACTCTGAGCCGCAGTGGATTTTCTTCTTACCAACCGTCAGCAAAGATCGAACTCTTTCCGTCAGGTCGTCTGGTGTGCACTTGTATGATGAACACTTGTATTCTCTTACAATAACTTCGTTTTCAGCCATAGCAACAAACTTTTGGCAGCTATTGTCATAGCGTTTGCATGTTGCTATTTCCGGACTTTCTCCTGTATCCTCTTCATTGCTGTAGCATTGAAGTGGTGCAAACTTCTCGGTGTTGCATTCTCTGCCATCACAGCAACATGCTCGAAATGTGGACCCAACTTTGTATTTGTCACGACTGCTTTCTACTGTGGCTTCGCAACAAGTTGGTTGTTCCGACTCTGAGCAGTGGATCTTCTCTTCAGCAACCGCCAGCAAAGATTCAACTCTTTTCATCAGGTCGTCTGGTGTGCACTTATGCGATGAACACTTGTATTCTCTTACAATAGCTTCGTTTTCAGCCATAGAAACAAACTTTTGGCAGCTGTTGTCGTCGCTTTCGCATGTTGCTATTTCCGGACTTTCTCCTGTATCCTTTTGATTGCTGTAGCATTGAAGTGGTGCAAACTTCTCGGCATTGCATTTTCTGCCATCACAGCAACATGCTCGAAATGTGGAGCCAACTTTGTATTTGTCACTTTTCTCTACTGTGGCCTCACAACAGATTGGGTCTTTGGAGCATTTGATATGCTTTTCACCGTCAATCCCCAGCTTATCACGATAGTCTGTAACTATTTTCTGTTTTAGGCTGTCTCTAGTGCAGATGTACGATGAGCACTTGTAGCTCCATTCAATGTCTCCCTTCTTTCTCATCCTGGTAATCTTCAAGCAGCTGTTTCCTTCACTATCGCACGTTTTTGCATCGGGTTTTTTGCGTCCTTTATAACATTGAATTGGTGCGAAATCTCCCTTATTGCATCCATCCTCGTCACAGCAGCATGCGCGGTATGTGGACCCGTGCATATACTCATCGCCATTCTCCACTGTGACTTCACAGCATTTTGCCGGTTCGTTAGAGCATTCTGGATTTTCATCTGATACACCTTTACCTTTAATTCTGCTTTTCAGGTATTCATGACTGCATGGTTTACTCGAGCAGCGATAATTCCATTGCATCCGTAGTTCTTTTTGCAATAGCCTGCTTTCTTTCTGGCACGTCCGGTCGGCACTGTTGCAACTTTTCATGTCAGGTGCGTCCGGAGAATCATTGACATCTTTCTGTTCAACGCTGCCACGGTGGCATTCTAGTAGTGACCGTTACTTGCACTTTTGAAAATTTCGGTAAAGTAAAAGTACGTACCGGCAGGACTAGGAAAAGCCGGTAAAGTAAAAGTAATTACTTTACCGAAGCTGCTCAATGTCCAGTAAAAGGTAAACTGCTGCCGGTAAAAAGTAAAGTAAAAAGTAAAAACATACGTATTTTAGGGGTTTCTGAGGGGTTTTTACCAGTCAGTGCTACGTACTTAGTAGGTAGGGTAAATAAATCTCTGTTCAATTGCTTCAATATGTATGCTCATGCTGTCCGCATGTATGCATGCATGTATTATTCAAATTTATGTACTGTATGTATGTTCGCATTCATTTTATCGAAGAAAATTTGAGTACTGTATTTATACCAAGAACATGCACGAAAAGACGTTTCGCAGACAGTGATGTGCAGCTAAATTATTGACAAAATTTACTTTTTTACTTTTGCCAATTTTTTTCGGTACCGGTAAAATTTTCAAATTGCCGGTAAAGTAAAAGTACGATTTTCGAAGGGTGTCCGGTAACAGTAAAAGTAAAGTAATTACTGGCAGCAAAAATGGGTTCCGGTAACCGGTAAAAGTAAAAGTACTTTACTTGTTGCGGTCACTACATTCTAGAGGCGCTTCAGTGGTTGTAGTTGGTGTTGTTGTGGTTGTTGTAGTTGTGGTAGTAGTTGGTGTTGTTGTGGTTGTTGTAGTTGTGGTAGTAGTTGGTGTTGTTGTGGTTGTTGTAGTTGTGGTAGTAGTTGGTGTAGTTGTAGTTGTGGAACTGGTACTTGTAGTTGTAGTAGTAGTAGTAGGCAGTGGTGCAAAATTGTCGTTGTTGCATGTAGTACTATCACAGCAGCATGCCCGGAACAATGACCCGATTTTTAATCCATCCCCATTATTTCTTTCTACTGTGACTTCGCAGCAGATAGGCTGGTCTTCACTACAGGAAATCTGACTTGGAGGAGCAAGACTTTTATCCTTTACGTCCTCCTTTAGGCTCTTTGTGGTGCATATGGAGTCGGAACAGCGGTAGGAGTACCACGGCATTCGATCTGAGTTTTGAGTCAAGTAGTCTTTGCGACAAGTAATGGCATCGCTATTGCATTCTTCCTGGTCAGGTGCAGGTTTGTGTAATGCGTTCTGGCCCTCATGGCAATTTAGGGGTGCATATTGCTCGGTATTGCATTCTCTGCCATCACAGCAACATAGTCGGAAAGTGGATCCAACTTTGTAGGGGCCACTTTTTTCTACTGTGGCTTCACAACAGAGTGGGTCTCTCTGGGACTTTTCGGAGGAGTGTTCGTAGCATTTGATATTTCTTTCATCATTAATCCCCAGTTTGTGTCCATAGCCAACAACAATTTTATCTTTTAGGCTGTCTCTAGTGCAGATGTATGATGAGCACTTGTATCTCCTTTCAATGACTTCATCGCTGCTCATCCTGGTAATCTTCAAGCAGCTTTTTCCTTTACGATCGCACGTTTCTGCAACTGGTTCATTTAGTCCATCATAACACCGAAGTGGTGCGAATTGACCGTTATTGCATCCATCCTCGTCACAGCAGCATGCGCGGTATGTGGACCCGTGCATATACTTATCGCCTTCATCGACTGTGACTTCACAGCATTTTGCTGGTTCGTTAGAGCATTTTGCATCCTCTACTGATGCTACACCTCTACTTGCAATTCTGCTTTTCAGGTATTCATGACTGCATGGTTTACTCGAGCAGCGATAATTCCATTGCATCCGTAGTTCATTTTGCAATAGCCTGCTTTCTTTCTGGCACGTCAGGTCGTCACTGTCGCAACTTTTTATTTTTGGTGCGTCCGGAGAATCATTGACGTCATCCTGTTCAACTTTACCACGGTGGCATTGTAGAGGCGCTGCAGTGGTTGATGTACAGGGTGTTTCGGCGCGGAATTACTGGCCGAACATATTTGTATGCCTTTGTATCTCAGCAGGGAAATACTTTTGCCTTTTACTGTGGGGTCTTTTACTGCAGCACCCACATTATCTTTTAGAAAAGTCCTACACAGACACAATATCCAAATTTCCGTCCTTTGGTCAGTACGGTCCAGTTACAAAAGTCGACTCCTTCGTTTTCACTATATGAAAGTAATAAATTCGGCAATGCCTTATGGGGCAGTCTACCCATACTGGAAGTGGGAGTCATTTTTGGATTGAGACAGGAGACAGGAATCATCACCATAAAAACTGAAGCAATGTAATGTGGACCAAATGCCTGCTAAATTTTGATCGCTCCGACTGTGAAAACTTGGCTTTTAAACAAAAAAGTGCTCAGAAAAATTTGCTTCATTGTGGAGATACAGAACCTGAAAGCGGGCCAGTAATTTTTTGAGACACCCTGTAGTGGTACTTTCAGCAGCAAAATCTAGGTCATTGCACTCGTCATTGTCGCAGCAGCAAAATCGGAACTTTGTCCCCATCTTGAACCTTGTCTTCTCGTTGGGGTTGGATACTGTAACTGTGGCTTCGCAACAGTGTCCTGTGCAGCTGGGGTCACTTCCAATAAAATTTCGCAGTCTTTCTATTAAGACGCTATTGTTGCAGTCTTCCTTGTAAGCGCATCCATAGGACGTTATTTCATTTGTGAAGTTACTCTCATAGTGGAATTGTTTCCGACATGCCAAAGGGACGTGTCCGAAACATTCCTGTGTAGCAGGAGCTGATTCATGGTGTCCGATCATTCTACCAACGTGACATCTGATTCTGTGTGGTGCCCCCAGATGAAGGTCGTTGCAACCATTAGTATCGCAACAGCACCGCTTAAAGGGCGGATGTGACAAAGATTTCCCCATATAGTGAAGGCGAAGATCGATTTTTGAAATTTCCGTCAACAGATGCAGATTTTCAAGACGAATCGATTCCACCCCCATGTCTCGAGGCGATTTTGCCTCTCGAAGAGAAACACCACTATTGTAAAGGGCGTTTCACAATAAATTGCGCGAACACGTTGCGAAACCGACGCTTTACAAGTGGTTTTTCTCTACGAGGAGGCAAAATCGGCTCGAGACATGGGGTGGAATCGATTCGGATCAAGGTAGACGCGCCAGCGGAGCCTCGAGAGGCTCACGAACGAGGCTTCGGCGCGTCCCACCTTACTTAGTCATGTGTAAATAGGAGTGACGGAAATGAAAACACACATTTGTTCATAACTCCAGAGCCAAGAGGCGGATTGAGCTGAAATTTTATATGAAGATTCCCCCTATGGGTATGTATCTACTGGCAAAATTTCAGTTCGATAGGCCTACTGGTTAGGGCGCTACGGGCGAAAACCTATTTTTGAAAGATGAGGACAGCTTATGTACTGAAAATTTGTGACCTCCATAACTTTTCAACAAGTCGAGGGATCGAGCTCGGTTTTTTTTTAAAAGATGGGAAATGTAAAGATCTTGGCAAAGTGGTCCGAGCACTTTTTGCGTTTAAGGCCTCTGACACCCTTAAAATTGCGATTTTGTGGTAAAAATAGTTGCAAAGTTCC
>JASAMW010003298.1:0-16696 GCA_030247985.1 Epsilonema sp. ZAB3_2
CCGACACCTCCGCCGTAAAATCTCGTTCGCGCCCAGGCCCAAACGGCTCCTCCACCCAGGAAAGTAGGTACCGAGCGTTCTCCCAGTCACCGTCATTCCACTTCCAGATTTCCACCCATTGAGCTGGAGGTGGGGTGGAGGAGGTAGACAGTTGTGTCCAAGTGAGCGCGTGCTCTGCCTCGATTGGGGATGCTATCCCGCTGGAAGTACATAGCGGCTGGTGGGACACGTAAATCTGATCTAAGAGATGTCCCTTGTGAGTTGGGGAAGTAATTAGCTGGGCCAACCCGAAGCCTTCGATAATGGGCTGCATCCGTGCCAATTCACCTCTTTGCAGTAGATCCAAGTTTGAGTCACCCAGCAGTAGGACAGGCAGATTACGAGCTGTAAGCTCTGCCACGACATCGCCAAAGTCGCTGCAGAAGTTCTCATAATTTGCTTTGGCCGGGTTGTAAAAGGACACGATGATGATGTGCTGATTTCGCAGCCGCAGTTCGATGGCCACAATTTCTGACTGGCGATTTGAACGAAGGCGCAGCGGCGCTGGTTTTAGGCGAGTCATAGCGTAGATGGCTACTCCGCCGCCATTACGGCCACCGCGTGGCCTATCGCGGCGAATCAGTGTATAACCGGGAACATCCAGGCAGGAACTGCTGATATTTCTGTCCAGCTTCGTTTCTTGTAGCGCCAGCGCCACAAACTCGTGCTGGTGCAGTAGAAGAGTAACCTCATCCAGTTTCGAAGGGAGAGAGTTGACATTCACAGATGCCACCACTGGGGCCGCCGGCGTAGAAATAGGTGCGGAATGATTAGCCGGTGCATCCGGTCCTGGGTTCAGGCTAATATCCCCGCAGAGCGCCAAGGCAGCGGTGAAAAGGAATAGGGCAGAAGGACTTGGGCGCTGACGTACGGAACGGTAATAACGGTACCGTAGCTTTCGGGGATGAACAGCAGGTGTTGTGCAAGAAGAGCAATGTTGCGACATGGCCACGGTAAGAAAGCTCGCACTGTCCGGAGGCGAGGAGTAAGTTTGCCAAAAGATGAAAGCAATGGCCAGAATGGCACACAGCCAAAAAGTGCCAAGAAAACATTTGGCCCTGGTACGATGCCACATCGCTTCAATTGATATATGCACAGTACGTACGTATACAGTGGAGATGTCGTGGAACCAGTTTTGAGTGAACAGTACCGAAAGGCGCAGAAAAGTTAGCAGTATAGATAAAGGAAAAGCAGAAAATCAGGAGAGCTGATAGGCGAAACAGGCCAGAAAGCAGTAGGATGGTAGTAGAGAAGAAGCTTGATCGAACGGTATAAAAATTGTGAACAGGCAACAGAGATAGGTGCTCGAAAATCGCCGAAATACGATTGCAGATTTCCACGGAGAGAAGACACGACTCAACTCAAGTCACATGATGTCTCCACATAATCAAACTCAAGTCACATGATGTCTCCACATAATGAGCTGAGCCCTGTTCGCTGAGCTTAGGGACGCCTGTACATAACGTCGATTTGATCGTACTCGATTTTCCGCCTTTCCCCTGACCACCCTGCCTAAATGAGCCCGTTTCTCCGGTTAAACGTGGTCAAATCGAAAAACTAAGTTCATTTTCGTAATCAGGAGGGTCGATTACCTATATTCACAACAAAAGTTTTGAAAAGTAGAAAAACCGGGTCCCGCCGAATCGCCACTCTCTCATACAGTGACTGTTATGCCGTGAAAACATACGGCCATCGACCGAGTTCGTACCGAGAAAAATATGATAAACCTACAGTACACGACAGTAGGCAGGCACTATGTAGTGTGAGTGATTGAAATGTTATTTTATTGCTTTAGCGCTTGGCTTTTGGGTCAACAACCATTTCTCAGTCTCGTCTTAACCTGTCTGAATGGTCAAGAAGAGCAGAGAGAAGCGCTGCTCACTTCTCTCTTGAAACAGCTTCAAGACTTTGTTGTTCGCGCCAAAACGGTATGAAAAACACTTTACAAATGGTTCGTACAAAGGTTCAGTACTGGATTGGAATAATTTTTAGCTGTATTATACTGTTCTGTTTTCAGGACCCTGTGCAATTTTGCATTCGCGAAGTGTTGACAGAAACGAACGAAGCGCTACAACTTCGTCTCAGTTTGGTACATACGATTGACACACAGATTTCTGTTATCGGGTGCTGTGAGGTAAACCCGGACACCTAAGCTTTGCTGAACTTGCCCCTTCATGGTAGCTCATTTAAAGAGGAGAGCTCAAGGAGTCGATTGGTAGAATACTTGTCTCAATCGGTCGTACGGTTGCTGAGATATACTGTAGGTGTTCGGATTTACCCCGCCGTGTCCGGGTTTACCTCACAGTACCCTACACCCTGTAGTACGCTTTCAGATGTCTTTCTGGATACTGCGAGCTATTGTTGCTTGTTGTGTGTGTGTAGGTTGGCGGAATGTTTGAATCTGTGTGCAAACCTCAGAATCTTGAGATTTGGTCAGTTTTGTTGATGCAGCTGATGGTACACGGAGTTGTATCCTTGGATTACAATAGGTGAGATTTTTGTTTGAACCTTTTCTTCAGTACCTGTTTTGTTTATGCACCTGTTGCGCTGAGAATTTATAGGCGGTCGGGATCTGATCCCTCGCTGATTTTCAGTGCATTTTTGATCAGCGCCGATAAAAGATTGCACTAAAAATTAGTCGTAAATTAGGGGTTCAGCTCGCCACCACCCGAAAATTTTTAGCGCACCAGGTAAATAGTCCTTTTTTGCTGAATTCTGAATGAATGTCTTTAGCCCCTTGTTCTATACCTGTCTGGATATGCTCACCATCTGCGTGCACGTTGTGTCGTCGGAAAGGAGCTCAGAAGAGTGCAAGAAGCTCTACACTTCTGTCATCAAGAAACTCAGGGTATGCATGCATACACAGTACAGAAACTCAGGGCCCGAATTAGTCCTCGCACTATTACACAGGCCTGTCTGTGTTGTTATTCGTTGTGTATCAACGGTACAATAGAGCCCCCCACCTATGTGTAAGAAAGGTGCGCCGTTCCTTTTGAAACACCCTGTACCCGCTGATTCTGCTTCAGCGTGAGATCGGCGGTGACAAGGTGATTCCGTCTCTGCGCGCGGCTCATCAACTGCTGCCGATTCCGAAAGCGATGGTGGATATTGTGACCTGCGAACCCTACGGCACTCCCCCCGCACCCAAACCTGCCAAAGGGGCGCCGCCGCCACCCCTGCCACAGATGCCGACGTCTAGTCGACAGGTAAGAAAGCCAGGGAATAGTTAGACATCGGCACGGTAGTAGGGCAGGGGTCGTGGGGGATACTACAGGCTGTTTCATATGATATGTCACCTATAAAAGTGCTAATAACTCCCGTATTAAGTGAGACAGTTCAACCAGGTTTTTTTATTAGAAACTTGAAAATATGCCTGACAAGCACGCAAAATTTCATTGATGGGTCTCAACTACGAAGGGAATTATGACGCCTCAAACATTGGGGTCAAAATCGACAGTGGCATGAAAAGCGCTCGATTTTTGAAGTCCACATGGAAGAGGTGAGCTGTTCCGCTTCATTCAAGCATCCATTCGGATCTTCTGGAGATTACAATGCCAAAACATAAAGGAAACATTGCCGCCATCCCTATGAACATGCTTGAAAAGGAGTCTTTCCAGAGTTTTGAAGATGGCTGCACAGGTGTTGGAGAACGGAGGCGGAGACATCGAAGAATAGGACCTGAAAGGGCATCGCTTGTTTCTTCATTAATAGTGCACGTACGTCAATGAAATTTTGCATGCTTGTCAGACATATTTTCAAGTTTCTAAAAAAAAACCTGGTTGAAATGTCTCTCTTAATACGGAAGTTATAAGCACTTTTATAGGTGACATATCATATGAAACAGCCTGTACTATGTTGCTGCGCCCAAACTTGCCAAAGGGGCGCCGCCGCCTTGGATCGGTGCTCGCAGGGTCGTCGACCTTGTTCAATCCGAGCGACTTCGCACCAAGGAGCCTCCGAATTCGGAGCAAAATTCGGCTATTCACACGTCTCCGAGTTGCAAACTCGGTTGTTCACCCGCACGTTTAGAAAAGGAGCGAGTTCGAACTCGAAGATTTTACTTGTTGAAGCATAGTCAGGGCTCCGAATTCGGAGTTCACGTCTGAAGCGCGCCACTGTTTCCATGTCTTCTTTCAGGGTCTTCGCGTGTCGGAGAAGATCCGGCTGACCCCGTGGGAGTTGGTGGAAGGCGTGAAAGGCTGGAACCTGGCCTGGTATCAAGCGGCGAAGGTACTGTACTGTAGTACAGAATTGCCTAGTTAGTATTATGTACTGTTGGTGTGTCCTCCCTGTTTTCGTCTGCTTCAAGGGGGTAAGTAGCCGGCAAAAACCTGAGGCGCAAAATGCCAAATTTACCTCTTTGCCTGCCTGTCTGTCGGCACCTGTTCATATCTACCGTACAGTAATTTTTCGCCTCTGGCAGCTGAATTTTGGGGCGCAAATGGAAGAAAAGATATTGCTTCATTCATTCAAGGTGGATTCGGCGACGGAGAGCGCGCAGTCGCAGCTGAGCAGACTGCTCTTCCACGAGCACTACCACCAGTTCCGCCGGCCGCCGCTGCCCGGTATGGAGCAGGAAGACCCCTACCTCAAGCCCCTCCCCGTCGAGATCGACCAACAGCTACTCGAGCGACTCAACAGGCAGCGAGAGGAGAGGCAGCAACAGCAGCAGGCCAAACAGCACCCACAGCCTCTGCAGCATATGCCGCAGCAAGTGACACAGGTGGGTGCACTGGGAAAGGTGATGTTTCAGGGGAAAAAGTAGGCACACACGGGTTTGCGCAAATTATAGTACAAATTATATTTCTGGGACCCATGCATTATTTATCTCAGGATCTAGCCAACGTTGCTCAAAGCGGTTAAAAATCTCTCGATAACTTTAGCTCGCCTGGAAAATAAAAAAAACCGCATGCGTCTACGTGCCCTCTGTGTCGAGAAATCGCCAAATTCCTTAAGTACTAAAAATGTACACTTTTTTCGATTATTCAGCATAAATGAACAAGCCGCAAAAATTTTTTCATTAAAAGTAGCCTATCCTATGTAAAATTTGGGGTAGATTTCAAAAACAGTATCGGTGTTTAAAAAAAATTTAACCCCTAGTATATAATTTTGCAAAATTTGTATATTTGACAATTTTTGGGTAGGGGTTAAATTTTTTGAAACACCAATACTATTTTTGAAATCTGCATCAAATTCTACATAGGATAGGCTACTTTTAATGAAAAAGTTTTTGCGGCTTGTTCAGTTATGTTGAATAATCGAAAAAAGTGTACATTTTTAGTACTTAAGGAATTTGGCGATTTCTCGACACAGAGGGCACGTAGACGCATGCGATTTTTTTTATTTTCCAGGCGAGCTAAAATTATCGAGAGATTTTTAACCGCTTTGAGCTACATTGGCTAGATCCTGAGATAAATAATGCATGGGTCCCAGAATTATAATTTGTACTTTAGTAAATTTCTTGACGTGGGTGGGGTACTGTGGGCCGTGGGGTAACTCGGACACGGGGGTAAACCCGGACACCTAAGCTTTCCTGAACTTGCTGCTTCAGACAAATGATGAACAGGGTGTAAGCTGAAAGCTCATTTGAAAGAGGAGAGTTCGAGGGATCGATTGGTAGAACACTTGTCTCAATCGGTCTCGGTCGTATGATTGCTGAGATGTACTTGGCGTCCGGGTTTACCCCACATTACCCTATTTTGCTTCTAAAACTTCTTTCATACGCAAGTTTGAAAAGGCCAAAGAAATAATATTTGAGTCTACGGTATGTGGTAAAAAATAATGCATGAATCGCAGGAGAATGCAATGCTATAGTCTGGCCAGTAGGAGTTCGTCGCTTTGGCATTCAAGGCGTGATGCGTTGTTTACAACGCCGATCGACCCGCTACTTTTTTCTTCAGGTGCGCACAGCGCCGGAACATTTGTATACTGAACCTGCATTGGAATTCGTGGCAGGTAGTAGCGAACGAGATTCTGTAAACAACGCAACACGCCTGGAATGCCATTAGCGATCTCCTGGCCAGACTATAGTGTATTTTTTTACTATTTCGCGCAAAACCGATTCGGAATAGTCGCTACCTTGTAGAAATCGGACTGTTTACAATGTTATAGTCTCCAGCTTTTGCCTCTTCGCTCGCGAAAATAATGTTCAAAAAATTTGAAAAACGGCTAATGTTTCAAAGAAAGCATAAAGAATCGGGCCAGTATACCACATGGCAATATATCGAGCGTGTGTGTAGTCCTGATTGAATCCTCACAATAAAGAATGTGAAGATGGACTAATGTTTTAGCGAAAGCTTGGGGTACTACATGGGGTAAACCCGGCGGCCATTGGGAAAATCCCGCGCCACCTAAGTTTTAGGGCAGCATTATCTCTGTAACCAATAAACCGATGGAGAAAAGTATGATATGAATTGATTCCTTCAACTCTCCTCTTTCAACTGAGCTACCAAGTTCATGATTATAGAGTTCAGACAAGCTTAGGTGTCCGGCTTTACCCCACAGTACCCTATTTTGCTCCTGAAACTTCCTTCATACGCAAGTTTGAAAGGGCCAAAGAAATAATATTGAGTCTACTGTAAGTATGTGGAAGGAAAATAATGCATGAATCGCGGGAGAATGCAATGCTGCTGTAGTCTTCTGGCCAGTAGGAGATCGCTGTGGCATTCAAGGCGTGATGTGTTGTTTACAACACGCCGTCCCGCTACTTTTTTTAGGTACGCATAGGCTTTCGCGGCAGGTAGTAGCGATCGCAAAACAAGATTCTGTAAACAACGCAAGACGCCTTGAATGTCATAACGAGCTTCTACTGGCCAGACTATAGTGTAGTGTAGTGTAGGTTTGCTATTTCACGCAAAACCGATTCGGGATGGTCGCTACCTTGTAGCATTCGGACTGCTTACTATGCTATAGTCTCCAGCTTTTTCCTCCTCGCTCACAAAAATAGTGTTCAATAATTTAGGAACCGGCTAATGTTTCAAAAGAAAGCATAAAGAAAAGGGCCAGTATACCGCATGGCAATCCATCTCCTTTCACATTTTGACAATAAAAAAATGTGCAGATAGACTAATGTTTCAACTCAAGGATAGCTGGGCGATTATGCGACAACAACTCTGTCTACTGCTGCCTATATTCCACCTGTATTTCTTTCTTTTTTTACAGCCAATTCCCCCTCAACCTCCTCACCACATGCGGGCGGATTCCTCGGGGGCAGCACAGGCCCAGCCTGGGGCTCGACCACCCCCACCACCTCACATGACTACTGCGGGTCCCATGGCTCCTATGGCCAGTATGCTACACCATCAACAACAGCAGCAAATGATGCTCATGCAACAACAGCAACAACAACAGATGGACTATCCGCCACCATTGGAACAGGCGCAGGTATGGTTTTGGGTATGGTACGGACTGTTTGCGTTGTCGCGATAGGGTTGGTCGATGATGTCGATAGGGTGCCAGGCAATGTGATAGGATAATGTTGATAGGATGCGTCGACGTCATTTTTTGTCGATTCTTCTCTTCACTCGAATTTCAGCAACTTCGACATCCCCGTCGGTACCTATCTAAACTTGTACTGAATAGCGCGGAGTCGTTATCGACCGACCCCATCGCGACAACGCAACTGGTATATAATATTCTGGCCAGTAAGAGTTCCATTTGGAGCTCTAGTCGTTTTGCTTTATCGTTAAATGCCATGCGCATTTACGGATTCCGGATTCGGATTCCGCGTTGAATGCGGACTTGCCGCCATTTACCTCCATCCGATTTTACCCCACACAATACTACTGTAAACCCTCGTTTATAGCCCCCTGGGGCTATCAAAACGTTAGTCGCCGATTAGGGGGGGGGCTATATACGAGGGGGGCTATACACGAGGGGGGGCAATATACGAGGGCATTTTACATTTGCACCCAAAGTAAGGTTTTTTGACCTCCTGAACTCATTTCTGGCGGTTATTTTGCATGTTTCCAAGCTCCTCCAATCGAAACTGCAGCTTTTAGCCCGAAAAATTGTGAAATTTTAGTCATCAAAAATTTTCTGTCGAAGAGGCGACACAGGTAAAATGTTCAGAACTGTTCCAAATGATGTGCAAATGATCTCCTATGTATGAAAACACCCTCAAAACGCTGTTTTAGCGCCAAAACACACGTTTTCCGTTGCTTTTCGCGTTTCTCAATAGGGGGCTATATACGAGGGCAAATGATGTTAGTAGCCGATTACGGGGGCTATATACGAGGGGGGCTATATTCGAGGGGGGCTACAAACGAGGGTTTACAGTAACTCTGTTTGGCTGCTATGCATGTTTTGTATTGCTTGTGTGTGTATGTTTTAGGCGGCGCCTGTGGCAGCAGCGACCAGGGGAAAGGGAAAGAGGAAAAGCACGGGAGAAGGAAGAAGAGGACGGAAGAATAGTCGAGCGGCCGCCACAGCCACGCCACCAGTGGTAAGATGACGAGAAAGAAAAGTAGTCTTCGTGTTCGGTCACGTTCGCGCTTGATTCCGCAACGTCGCATCTCTACACAACTGAACTGAACCTTTGAAGTGTAACCGGAAGATTTCGCTTTGCTGGACCACAGTACATTGTAGCCTCTGAGTAATGCTGGACCTACATGTACAAAGTGTGGCGCGTGCGTGGACATTGCTAAATGGGTGGACCTCCCCTTTCGCAACTCTACGTACGCGTGCGCCGTACTTTCTACAGTGCGTGCACCGCTGTGTAGGTCCAGTATTACGTGGAGGTTTACAAAATGTACTGTGGTCCAGCAAGACGAACGGCTCCTGGTAGAAATTCCTTTTGTTTATGGGCCTACTCTACTACTGTTTGTATTCAAATGATGATGCCTTCTTTTTCAGGCAGCCACCACTCCTCAACAAATCAACACGCCCAGGGCCACGACTGGTGGCGCTGGTGGTGGTATGGCCTACCCTGGAGGCCCCGGCGGTGGCAGCGGAGGCATGGCCATGGCGTATCCGGGCGCGGGACAGCCTGGGGCGCCACAGGCACCAGCGCCCAACTGGCAGCAGCAGCAGCCTCCGCCGCCTCCACAACAGCAGCCACTGCAGCCCCCCGGACAGAGGTTCTCGGTTGGAGGAACGAGTCAGGGTGAGCAGATTGTTTGTTTGGTTGTTGTGTCTCTTTCGTCCATGTACATTTTTTTTGTAGTTTGTAAAGACGTATATAAGACGAATAATTGTTGACGTCATTTTTGATAAAATGCGCGACGAACAGACAGGCAAGGGAAGGCGACAGACACAACTGCACTTTAGCACCAATTTCTGATGCAATGGAAAAAAATGCCAAACGCAGCCGGCGCATTGATTTCGCCCAACTTAGCCGGGTTTTTGTGCATTTTCGCTTGCTGCCCCGGCGGCGTAGTGGATCATGGTTAGGTCCTCGCAAGCTTTAAGTTAAAGACTCCTATTGGAGGATGGCCGGTTTGGGGGAGCTTGCGGCGGTACGCCACCCACTGTACGTGCTCGGCCAGAACTGCGCAACGGTTGCGTGGGGGTTGGTTCGCCAGCCTTAACCCTTTTTCGCATTTTATGGGAGCGCTCATGCACCGAGCGCGGTTCGAATCCTGCGTAGTCGATACAGAGCTTGGCTTTGAAATATCCAAACTTTTGGCAAAGATTAAAACTCAGTGAAGCAAGAGAAGGATAGAATTATTTTGAAATTCTTTTGAATGAACCGATTGCAGCTTTTCATACAGTATCCTACGTATTCTACTCTTACCAAGTACTTCGCTAGATCTTGGAAAATGAGCGATTCTACTTTTAAAATTGGAAAAATTTTCCCGTTGACTCGTTCCGCGAGCCAAGATTTTAGCGCCCCAGATTTTCATAGGCTATCTATATAGCCGTCCGTATGTACTGTACGTCACAGTAGTATAGTAGCCTCGAGTTCATAGTAGACGGAGGAGAGGCGTTTATTTGCTCTTGTCACTCCTTGGGCTGGGCTACGGGCGCTCAAACAGAGCATCACCGGCGCGTTATAGATCCGCCCGCCGGTCTACTTTTGCCGCGCAGCAAGCACCGTACGTACGTATAATACACAGCATATTCTTTCTCATCTCCTTGCAGGCATGAGCAGTAAGGAAGCGCTGAGCACCCTGATTCACCAACGCCGCTTTCAAGCTCCTCCCGCCGCCTCTGTCCCTCCCTCATCTTTCTCAATGAGCAGACAGGGGAGCAGCGGAGGAGGAGGAGGAGGGGACTACGCAGCCTCCTCCGGCCAGCCTTCCGCACAACTGCAGCAGATGGAGAGCATGAGACAGCAGCAGGAGTACGACCAACAGGCAGCGAGAATGGCGGCGATGCAGCAGGCTGCGGCGGCGCAACAGAGGGGAGCGATGCCAGCGCAGCAGCAGCAGATGCAGATGGCGGGCCAAGGTATGGCATGTTTAGTGTACTGTGGGGTAAACCCGGCCACCTAAGCTTTTCTGAACTTGCCACTTCTGACAAATGACGAACACGGTAGCTCATTTGAAAGAAGAGAGTTCATTGGTAGAATACATATGTCTCAATCGGCCCTATGGTTGCTGAGATATACTAGGTGTCCGGGTTTACTACCCTCCGTGTCCGGGTTTACCCCACAGTACCTTATGTTACGCAAAAATAGGGGGAGGGTGTTGGGACAAATGGGACGTTAGCGTGACCGACGATATGTCACTCTGTGTACACAAGTGTGACGTACCGCGTTCCGTATGGCGATAGCCGGGCCCCGAAAAGGGGGCAGAGAAATAGGACCGAACGGGAATCGAACCCGCTACCCTCGGTCACAGCTGTGGACTTAGGCACACCACCAGGTAAGGGTCCAACGACAGATCTGGCTAAACCGCCGTACATGCCTAAAACTTTTATGTACACAACTGGATTGGGGCTGGAGCGTGTGATTGGCTCACGCATGGCGTTTTGTGATGTATTGTAGGCGGTCAGCCGCAGCAACTGCCGGAAGGAATGATGGCTAGAGGTGTTCCGCAACAGCAGAGACTAATGCAGCAGCCACAACAGCAGCAGCAGCAGATGTACGCGATGAATCAAGCTGCAGAGTACGGAGCGCCCCCGCCGCCACGCCAACCCACGCCGGATCAACAGCAGCAACATATGATTGCTATGAACAGACAGCGGTACGCACGTACTGTACGTGGCTATGTGTAGTATGGACGATATGCGGTAACGCGATTGGGTTTGTCGATAGTGACACCGCGGTAATTGGTGAAAGTTCGGATCGGTGTCTGCGGGGTCGTCGACCTTGTTCTATCATCTGGGAGGGGAAAAGGAGCGAGTGAAAAGAAGAACTGACAACAAATGGCGTCGACGACCCTGCAGGCGCCGATCCAAACCTTCACTAAATACCGCAGGGTCGCTATCGACCAACCCAATCGCGTTACCGCATGTCGTAAATATATTGGAAGGATAGTGCGGTCGGAAATTCGTTCCACCTCTTCTCTGTACGTTTGATCTTCCTTGCGCTAAGAATTACGGGTAATCGCGTGCTGATCACGCTTGTTCTTCAATGCGTTTTTTGTGCGATATGAGTGTAAAAATCACCGAAGTCAGCTCGCGACCACCCGGAAAGATTTTCAGCGCAACTGGTCGATAGGCTCTGATTGGGGCGCTACACACGTGAGCTCCGAGCGAATTCGGTCCGAATTTGGAATGACTTCGTTTTGAACCGAAACGAACGTCAATTACTCACACGTCTTCGAATTACAAACTCGGCAGTTCACACGCACGTTTGGAAAAACGGAGCGAGTTCGGTGCGTACTTGGAGATTTCACATGTTGAAGCATAGTCAGGGCTCCGAATTCGGAGTTCACGTCTGTGGCGCCCCATTGATGTGTTGGGTGATGGAAGATGGAGGAAGGTGCATGCTGTATTTAGAATGATGCAACCTGGAGTGGCGCAGCAGCAACAGATGCGCATGCAAGGATCCACTGCTCCACAGCAACAGCAGATGGGAAACTTCCCTCCGCAAGCATACAATCCTCAACAAAGGTGCGTATGCGTTCGTAGTAGCCTATGCCCTATACCGTACAGTAACTACAGGGTGTCCCATTTGGATATATCATGTCGTTTTGGGTTATAACTCGGGAACCAATAGAGTAAAGACGCTGAAATTTTATTTGCAGATACCCAAGAATATGCATAACTTTGTGTAAAAATTTCGTCCCAAAACTCCAATCTGAACGTAAGTTATTGGTAGCTCAATTTTCGACCACGAAAATCACAAATTTTTGAATCGCAAACTTGGTAGTCAGACGAATTCTTGTGGGATTTTCATCAAAACGCTAATCAAAAACATCAATATCATTTTCCAGTTCTGGGAAAGCCTTCACTTTACTGGAATATTTCTGGAGAAAATCCAAAAGGGCGAGCATAGAGGTCAGGCTACTGGTGGTTTCGTTTTGTCTGAGACGAGGGGTGAACGTGAAGTGAACCGGTCCGATATGCGCATGTGGCTAGCAATGAATTAAGAAAGGAGCAGCCCTTTGCATTGTTGTCTCCTCTGGAACCTCATGTTGCATTTTCAACAGTTTCAACATAATTCACCAGCGTTGTGATGAAAATCCCACAAGAATTCGTCTGAACACCAGGCTTGCGATTCAAAAATTTGTAATTTTCGTGGTCAAAGTTTGAGCTACCAATATCTTATGTTCAGATTGGAGTTTTGGGACGAAAATTTTACACAAGGTTATGCATATCCTTGGGTATCTGCAAGAAAAATTTCGGCGACTTAACTCTAGTGGTTCCCAAGTTATAACCCCAAACGACATGATATATCCAAATGGGACACCCTGTACCTGTTGTACATTGTTCATCCCGTGAGAATTGGCTTTGTTGCCCGTATGTATGTACCCGTCCATGCTCATGTGGGTTTGCCTTATCATGTTTCTGGAAAACTGCGTTTTTTACGTTGGGTATCGCGTCATGTTTTGCACAGGAAAATACCAGTTTCGTGTGAGCATAAAGGAGTACTGTACATACATGACGTTTGAATGGTTTAGGCCTATTCGTTATTTTATTTCTTTTTCAGAATGCCTGGCCAATACTCTGCGCAAATGGGAGGTGATCAGATGTACTCTGGGTATCAGTGATAACTAGGCTTTTATCTTTTTTTGCTTCTTGTACACGAACATGTACAGGTTTTGTTATTCTGTTATGTGCAGTTTGTTTTGTACAGATGTTATATTAGATTGTTTGATACAGGTTGCATTGTTATTGCTATAATCGTTCTTGTTGTATCGGCAGTACGTAACTAAGTACGTACTGTACGTATGAAATGAAAGTTGGTAATACGGTTTACACAATTTATCGTAGCTCATCTTATTCAGCTCCGTTAGTACATTTCCACCAGTACTCAACAAGACAATACACCGACGGTACAAAACCGGAAAAGAGAACAGAATGTGCATGCAAACCTAAACCACGCAGCTGTTGGTTTCAGACCCTCCAATATTCAATAACACTGACCACCAGGAATAGTACGATGTACTGTACTGTACGTACAAAACAATGCTGATGTAACCGAGAAAACAACTGACTCTAATACATACAATGACTAATGTATGCATGCACGCGACTTACAATGCTAGCATTCATTCAACTTCCATGCTTCCAATTCTGACTTCCTGTGCTCAAAACTTTCCGCTCCAATAATCATGATAATACGCATTACTGTACCAAACTCTCACAGCTGCTTATGTACTACTTATGTGTTCATATTACCGTAGAGGTACATACTACGCTGTTGGTATTTACGCAACTCTCACAGCTGCTTGTGTGTATGTGTTCTATTACGTAGAGGTACGTACCTACGTTGGTATTTCACGCGTCTAAGTGACGGGCATTTTGCTGCGCACTTCGGTCACGAGGTCCCATCGGTTGGCTTCGTAGCTGTACGAGGCGAGCTTGTGTCGCACCAGCTCGTCGCCTACGGACACTTCTTCCTGGCCTGGGGGCAACGGACACTTGTCCTCGTCCCGCCGGAACAACTCCACCACCACCGCGTCATCCTGCAAAACAGGCAGTTGGTATACTGACGGACGGTATCGGGTATTATCCACCATATGCAGTAGGGCGATTGGGTAATGGGTTGGTCGACGGCGACCCCGTGGCATTTAGTGAAAGTGGATCGGTGCCTGTGAGGTCGTCGACCTTGTTCTATCATCTGGGAGGGGAAAAGGAGCGAGCGAAAAGAAGAACTGGCAACAAATGACGTCGACGACCTCACGGGCACCGATCCTAACTTTCACTAACTACCGCGGGGTCGCCATCGACCAACCCAATAGCCTTACCGCATATCGTAAATAGTGAAAAATGGTACCTATTCACCCGTTGCGCTAAAAATATCTCGGTAGTCGCAAGCTGACCCCTCTGATTTGCACTCATTTTCAGCGCGTTTTTTGACCGGTGTCGTCGGGATCTGGCGGGGGTAATCGATCACAAAGCGCACTGAAAATCAGTGTACATCAATATGAAAGAGGGGTCAGCTTGCGACCACCAGACATATTCAGCGCGTAACTGGTGTAGAATCCGTTCGCTGTACATGTGTAGCTGTGGCGATGCAGCTGTGTAGCTATACCATTCGTACTTACTTTGGTAGGGTACTGTGGGGTGAACCCGGACACGAGGGGTAAACCCGAACACCTATAGCATGTCTCAGCAACCATACGACCGATTGAGACAAGTAAGTATTCTACCAATCGATTCCTTGAACTCTCCTCTTTCAAATGAGGCTACCATGTTCTTCATTTACTGAAGCGGCAAGTTCAGAAAAGCCGGGTTTACCCCGTGTCCGGGTTTACCCAACCCCACAGTACCCTACAGAACGCATTCACATGTACCTCCTTGCAAACCATCCTGATGTAGCAGCACGGACTGTGGATTTTCCAGATGAGATGCAACTTGTCGTGGTAGAAATTCTCGACGGCAGTGTGATCCCACTCCTACAACACAAACATATGCATGCACCATCATAAATATACCCTATTTTACCGGTGCATCGCATGGAAAAATTGAGCAGAGCAGTGCACAAGGTATACACGGCAGCATTATAGGCACAGGCAGCGCCTGGAACGCGAGAGATCCAGGGTTCGATTCCATGGCACATCTGGCATATTTTCCTTTTCCACTAGAGGTGCATAAGGCATATACTGCAGCTGCATAAGCATATAGGGCCTGTGCAGAATGTACCCTATTCATATTGCATTCGTACGTAGCCGTACTGTACTGCAAATAATGCCGCGTTCACCAGACGTCCGTAAGTCCGTCCCTTCGTCAACTCGTAACGTGTCCGTCCGTCCGTCAACCCAACCCCACGTCAACCGAATACGGGTTGACGGACGGATTTACGAACGTCTGGTGGGTGAACTGAACACGGCATAATTACCGCGGATGTTGCTTTGTCCTGCTGTGGTGGCGCCACGCCGTTGAGTCGAATGGGGATGGCGAAGGCGGGCAGCTCCTGCGTGAAGAACTCCTTGCGCAGGAAGCGAAGCTCCTTCAACTCCACCCAGTCCTTCCCGCCGTAGTCCAAGTACTCCACCTAAACACATGCATACTGTACGTAGAGTACGGTACGTACGTACACAAAGGTATGCACTTTACAGTACTACATAACATACGCAACCAAGTAAAAAGGGTACTATGGGGTAAACCCGGACACCTAGTGTACGTAATCTCAGGAACCATACGACCGATTGAGACAAGTAGGTATTCTACCAATCGATTCCTTGAACTCTCCTCTGTCAAATGAGCTACACCATGTTCATCATGCTGAAGCGGCAAGTTCAGAAAAGCATAGGTGTCCGGATGTTCCCATGGCCGGGTTTTCCGCACGATACCCTACTACGTATCTTTTGCCGCTTACGAGTATCTTCGTCTTTCCAGTCTTGTTTCCGAACAGCGATGTGGAGGAGGTAGCGTTCTTCGGAGGTTCCAAGACCTGATCCACGCGCACGCGAAACCACGCCTCGCTCTGTCGCCAGGGCGCGGCGCAGATGAGATTGGGCATCGCTGCATCCAGAAGCACTCCATACCTGTCGCCGTAGGGACTGCTGTAGAAGTATCTAAACAGGCGCCAGAACAGAAATCTCATCCTATCTGTCAAAATCGACGCGCTGGTCCCATCATTACGTTCAGGCACAAGTTGGGTTCCATAAACCAGCTCCGTAATGCTCTGACCCGCGGGCCCTGGGTCAGAGCACTACGGAGCTGGTTAAACCTTTAAACTACGTATGTACGCCATTCTTCTCTGTATTGGGGTTATGTTTTTGATAATACCACCGTAGGGTGCTATGGGGTAAACCCGGCAATGGGAAAATCCGGCCACCTAGGCTTCAGGGTTGCATGTCTCAGCAACCCACAGAAAGATTGAGATAAATTATTACAGCTATCGATTCCTTGAACTCTCCCCTTTCAAATAAGCTATTTGGTTCATCAATTGCTAAAACAGCAAGTTCACAGTTCAAAGGAAGCTTAGCTGACCGGGTTACCCATAGGCCGGGTTTACCCCACAGTACCCTGCCTACTTCAGATCGGCCATCAACTTGTTCCTCTTCTCCATGTGTTCTTCCGTTAGAATGATGTACAGTTGATCCGCTCCGCCAAAGTCCGATACTTGACGAATCTACACAGTACGTACATACGGACAAGT
>JASAMW010003299.1:0-56923 GCA_030247985.1 Epsilonema sp. ZAB3_2
TGTACGTACTTTGTACGTACAGTACGTACGTATGCAGGTGCGACAGCAGAATTATCACAAACACTGTTTTCATGTAGAACAATGGCGCATCGGCATCTTAAAGTTTGATTTAAATAAAAAATGACAAAAAGCCAGTTTTAATACGCAACCTAAAAAGAATCGCTCTTATCTTGACAACCAGACCTGCAAACTACATGTTGGTTGCTTTCGATCAAGATACGATCCAGTTGGAGCTGGAGCCTGCGGGAGCTTTCGATTGGTGTCTCGAGCCTCGCGGTTGTCGACATTTTTCCCTCACCGGCTGTCGATGATATCGAAGAAGATACGTAGGAGATTCCCGTACCTCTGGCTGCTTTTTGTTGCGTTTTCCAAGCTGCAG
Source organism: Epsilonema sp. ZAB3_2 (assembly GCA_030247985.1). Classification (NCBI taxonomy): domain Eukaryota; kingdom Metazoa; phylum Nematoda; class Chromadorea; order Desmodorida; family Epsilonematidae; genus Epsilonema; species Epsilonema sp. ZAB3_2. The sequence goes on from JASAMW010003299.1 coordinate 380, forward strand.
CTTCTGAGGTCTGTGCGGCGCAGGAGAGAGAAAAGCAGCCGTTTGCTTGGAAGCAGTCCATGCGGCCATGTAAAATTCACCGGCCAATGGATCCATCGCCTCGTCTTCGCTCTCATCCGAACTGCTGCTGCTGCTGCAACTAATGCTGCAGTTTCTTCTTTCAGCTGCACCGTCCTCGTAGCGCAGTGGAGCAAGCGGCGAACGCAAACCTACAGGTGCCGGATCAATTCCCTCCCTGTCCCTGTAGAGCAGTTGGGGTGTCCGCGGTGAGCGATGAGCTTGTTGTACAGATTCCAGTTGTCGCACACCGAATGTGGTTTCGCGCTTCATCCCCGGACTACTGTTGTTGACATGATGGTCGCAGTCTCGCTTGGACGATGGTTTTTGCATGCAACCATTTCTGATATTGTTTCTGAATTGATGAGAGCTGTTGTTGTTGAAAGAAATTTTTGGATGGCGTTTCGTTGGAGGCGGCTTGGATCGTTGGTGCGATGGTGTCGTTGGACTCCCACAGTTCAGTTCGGTGAGAGAGCGACAGAGGAAGCGCTCCTGCGCATGGCTACTGTTGCAGTTACTACCGCCAGGCTGCTGCATCACGCTGTTTGTCATGCGCGAAGAGGAGGGGAGTGCGTTGCGATAGGACGAGTGCAGGACAGTTTCGTAGGCACTGTCATCCTCTTCCTCTTCGGCGTACATTCTCCCTCGCGCGGAGGGCTTACGAGGTGCAGAGGGTGGGGGAGGTGCAGGCGTTTTGGTGGCGCAGTCCACACTGCAGAAGAGCGCGCCGTAGCGAGGCAGGAAGGGTTTGCCGAGCAGACACGCGGAGCAGGCGGCGCACGCGAAACACGGCGCGCCTCGCGCGTGCCAGCGGCGGCCCTCGTGCGTCAGCTGCGGCTCGTTCGCGGCGATGGCCTGCCCGCAGCCCGCGCAACACTCGCGCGCAAGCTGCGGTGAAGTTGTGTTGCTGGTTGCGGTGGATTGGAAGCAGGAGACGCAGTAGGGAGCCGCGTCCTCCTTCATCACGTAGCGACGCCCGCCCAGCTCCTCTCCGCACTGGCAGCAGGCGAAGTGCTCCATGTGCCAACTGCCCCCCTCCGCTTCCGTGCATTCCTCCGCGAAGATCAACTGAAATGGAGAGATACGGTGTTACTGTACTTACTGTGGTACGTACAGTACGAAAGTACATGCATGCTGTAAAGTAAAGCTTCTTGAATAACCCCTGGGGGATAAAAATCGTTAGTCACCGATTCGAGGGTTATACACGAGGGATTATACACAAGGCTAAAGTGTCAAATCATCACCAACATACTTATTTTGCTTTCATTTGCGCGTTCGCGCTTTAGAAGTTTGGTTAGAGGGGCGATTAAAAATCGTTAGTCACCAAAGAGGGGGTAATACACGAGGGGCTTATATTCGAAGGGGGTTATACACACGAAGCTTTACAGGACATGTACACAAAAGAAGTCCCTGTTTCATTCGGTTCGGTGTATGTGTAACAATTCATTCGGTGTAAGAACGCGTTTGTACGTACTTCGTCGCAGGCGCGACATCTGGGTTTGAGCGTTTCCGCGTGATGCCGACCGCAGTAGAGGCGCGGGGCGTCGGCGGCGGCAGAGTAGAAGTAGATGAGATCCACCAGCAGCTCATCACAGCTCTGACAGCGGAAGCAGGCAGGATGCCATGAGGATACTGCGCCGCTTTCTTCGGTTCCAGATCGCGTACAGTACACACCCAGCTCTCCGGGAGATAAGCTTACGTCGCACTGCAACAAAAGAGGCACATACATGTAAATGTTTTAGGGGTAAATTTGGTTCGGCATTCGGCGGATGAGCTTTACTGCAATAATGGACCTGGCAGTGACCATACTGTAATGTTTCGTGTATAGCCCCCTGGGGCTATATGATCGGTAAGCCCCGATTAGGGGGGCTATATTCGAGAGGGGGCTATACAAAAGGGGGGCTATATAAAAGGGCATTTTGCATTAGTGACCAAAGTAAGGTTTCTTGACCTGAACTCGTTGTTCTGGTTTATTTTGCATGTTTTCAAGCTAAAGTGGTATAAAACAAGCTATTCTTGCGCAAAAATTAGCATTTTGGGCTATGATCGGCCATGTCTGAAGGGGTTGTCAAGAGGGGTGAAAACCAAAATGTATCCCAAACTGTCCCAAATGATTTGCCATCAACTGCTATGGCTAGAAACACGTCGAAAACGCTGCTTTCAGCTGTAAAAACCTCCGTTTTCGTCGTTTTTCGCAGTCTCTGATATGGGGCTATATACGAGTACAAATGACGATAGGCACCGATTAGGGGGGGGGGGGGGGGGGGGGCTATATACGAGGGGGGCTATATTCGAGGGGGCAATACACGAAACATTACAGTACTGTAATAACCCAGGCGTTTTGTCATTTGATCTTTAAAGGGTGTAAGCTTGCAGTGACGTGGGCTGCCTTCATGCACACATATACTGTGCATGTGTGTGTACATATACCAGTTTTTACAGTCCAAAGAATGTGCAAAAGAACAGTAGTTACAGTACAACTGACACGGTTGAGCTCGCCGTTTCTTCCAAAATTTGTATACCGCAAAACATAGCAATACACAGTGTACAGTAGTACCGTACCTTTGGGCACATAGCAGCCTTCTGCATCGGCTTGACGCATCCTCGTCCCAGCGCGTCCCTCTTGCGCAGTTGGGCGAACTGTCGCAACTCCTTCTGTTCCTTCCCGCTGCTCAGGTATCGACAGTAGCGCGCCTGGGTGTCGTGCGGAGGCAGCTGAACCAGCAGCTGATCCACCCGCCATTTCTCCCCCTCGCTCCCCACGTACGGCACCTTCTCCTCGGGTATCCCGGAGAAGTACTGATGTACCTGCAGAAGCGGCTTGTTTATGATGCTAGTGATGTTTACTGTCATGAATACTGCCGTATTGGTCATCCAGTTTAGTTTACTAGTAGTTTATTGTTCAATGGGTGGGGCGCTCGATCGCCAGACGGGAGGTCTGCGTTTCGATTCCCTGGCACATCTGGCAAACTTTCCTTCTAGTTTTTTTCTCATTTCACACTTTTATATTCATTTAATTTTATTTTAGCCTGCCAATGGGCTACGTAAAGAAAGGTATACTGTACGTACATTCGTGCGTACTGTACTACTGCGTGTACCGAATGGAAGATAAGATACAAATAAAAAAGCCCGGTGTGTCATGCCCAAGCGTATGTACTACATACGAAAGTATTATGTAACAAATTACAGATTATGTACATACGTACCAGGTCAGGTCTAAGTCCAGACGGGACCCAAGCGTATTCCTCTAGTGCGCATCCACTGTCATCGTCCGAGCATTGGGTGGCATAATGCAACAGTGGATCAGCGACAACGGCGGTCCGAAGCCCGGTCCGGTCTGGGGGTGACACACTCGTACAGTAGTAGTAGTCCGCCACTGCTTCGTCCACTGAGCTATTCAGGGTTGACGTGTGATGAGACGACTGCAACGCAGGACTGCAGCTACTGTTGGCAGCTTCAGCTGCAGCACTTAACCTGCCGCCTCGGTGATCATTGCAACAGGGCTGCCAAGTGGAATGGGATGGAGTGGATGTGGAATGAGGTTCAGTCGTGGGGTCCTCGTCCTTCACTTCCTGTGGCCGCGATGAAACGGTGGATGAAGAGCTCATCAAGTCTGCTGCCTCCGGTTGCACTGGATGAGATGGTTGTGCACAAGCTCCGATAGCTGGACAGTAGGTAGAGTAAACGAGGGATGCGTAGTCGGAGTCTGCGGATGAAGAGTAATTGCAAGCGCTGCTAGCTACTGTAGTACTAGTTGAGGGAAGTGTCGTGGTTGGTTGACGAGGATTCGGATGATGAGAATGATTAGAATCGAGACACGGCGAGCTGCTACTAATTCTGCCTGTGATCGTGGACTGTGGCTTTGGGCTGTGTGTGTTCTTGGCTTTGACCTTTGTTACGGAGGGACCAAAGCAGTTGTTTGCAGAAGATACCACTCCTGGTGGCCTGTCTGGTCGCCAGTTGCAACCCTGGTCCAGTTGGACACACCGTTTGGTGCAGCTGCCGTGGCAGGGAGAAAGATGATGCTTCTTTCTGTAGTGGTCACCTCCAGAAGCCTTGCTCGCTTTTACCTCACGAATAGCACTGAAACAATACCGGAAGAGAAAGTGAAAGTGAAGCGAACATCACGCATTGACAAGTGAAGAGTCGCGACTATGTACATACAGTACATACTGTATGTATGTGATGTACATAAATACAGTAAATCGGCGCAATACCGCATACGTATTTCATTTAAAGTACTGCATTAAAGACGATGCATGTGGAAACGCGGGCAAATTGACGACTGCGGGTCGCGAATTTTGTCAAATATTAAAATTTCGATTTATCTCGTACTATCTGTCACATGCGCCGAGGTTGTGAGAGTGGACAAGATCCCAGCCCACAGGAAGAATGGACACAGGAGAGAACAAAAGCCGCAAACACGGACGCCCTTATGCGCGCAAACTGTACATATGCACAATGTACACGTTACACATACATACATACGTACACACTACACACGTACGTAGGACAGCTGGTAAATGTCAGGCGATTACCCGTCACACTTTCACGACGAAATTATTTCGACAGGCAAAATGCTACATGTCCGCATTTCCTGATGCATGCAATGCAGCCAGTGCCATCAATTCACAAGCAGCAGTACTAATAAGGTAGGCCTACTTCATGTTGCATGCATGAATGAATCGTTGCAAAAGGCTGCCATGCAGGTTCTCGGTGTAGAAAAACCAACACAAAAATTAGGAGAAGATGATAAACGGCGAAATTATTGGAGTGACTGGTGGCGCAACCAGTCAAGAAATCTGCCTGCACCCATCTTTAAACTGGTGGTCTGCCATAGCGAAAGGCAATGACGGAAGTCAAGAGCAAACAACATCTCTGCCATGCAAGCAAAAAGCTTATAATTAGCTCCGTCTGTTCTTAAAGGCGCACTTCTATCTGCTCTAATTGAGCCCTAATCAGAAATGAAAGGGAAAGCAGGAATGGGTGCAGTGCAGGCAGACTCTGAAAAAGCCCCATAGAGAATTGAAAAGAGATGGTGGAAAGGCTGTTGATGTTTACAGGGTTGCGCCTTTCCAATTTATACATACATGACACAGCAGTCATATTATACAGGGTGTTTCCTTTGGATATATCATGTCGTTTGGGGCTATAACTTGGGAACCACAAGAGTTAAGAGGCTGAAATTTTTCCAGTAGATACCCAAGAATATGCATAACCTTGTGTCCAAATTTCATCCCAAAACTCTAATCTGAACTTAAGATATTGGTACCTCAAGTTTCGACCACGAAAATCGCAAGTTTTTGAATCGCAAGTTGGTGGTTCGCCCTATCTGGGTTCCCAACTATTCCTTTTTGGATTTCTGTAGAGCAGGCTTTGTTTTAGTAAACTGACAACGTTTCCAGAACTGGAAAATAATATTCTCATGGTGTTTTCAGGTGTCGACTAGCGCTATTATGAAAATGCCACAAGTTTTACTCTGACCACCAGTTCTGATTCAAGAACTTAGCGATTTTCGTGGTCGAAACTTGAGGCAACAATATCTTATGTTCAGATTTGAGTTTTGGGACGAAATTTTTACACAAGGTTATGCATATTCTTGGGTATCTGCAGGAAAAATTTCAGCCTCTTAACTCTTGTGGTTCCCAAGTTATAGCCCCAAACGACATGATATATCCAAAGGAAACACCCTGTAGCACTTACAGTGTTCGAAAATCTCAAGGCGCAGTCACTGATGCAGTCAATTCGCGGGGAGGGGGCTAACAAAATGGCAGCTCCAACAGTGTCATATAGGAAAAAATAGTGTGTATGAGACAAGTGAGTGAACTTTATTGGCTCCATAGAACATGATACAATTTACACGGTGGTGGGAAAAAAATTGTCAGCAGGCTGAAAGCAAGGTTTGCACTTCCGATGGCAATTTAGGATCGCTTTCACTCCTGCTATAGATCAGATATGGGTACTGTACTGTAGTTGTAGGGCAAAAAGAACTCATATGACAAGATCAGAAATTGTAGGTTATACGTACGTATTGAAGAGCAGCCGCCGAGGAAAGCAGAAATTACAATCCGGAAAGGCAAAATTTTTGTAAGTGGCTTTCAATCAACGAAAATGAAAGATGATAGCGACCGTCACAAGAGATTTATCAAAGCGCGTGCGTCTAAGAAATTTATAAATGGAAAGCAAAAATCACAGTCCACTACATAAACTGAAGATGAGACAGTACGTAAGCCTAAAGCATAGCTAATAGTCCAATACAGAAGGCTAATCTGAAAGCTAAAAAAGAGCAAGCTTCATCTTCTCCCTTTCTATTGTATGAATGAACTAGGTACTGTGCACTGTGCAGTGTCCACCAAAATGAGATGGACATTGTATACAGATTGATACGTAGAAGATGCAGTTCAGCCCTCAACATGATCACAAGTCCATTGGAAAAATAAAGCTACAGAATCAAAATGAACGGCGACATAAAGTCGCGCACAAAAAAAACAGAAAAAAACAGGACGAATGGCGTTGGCAAGGTGATATTTCTTCCACCATCTGCATTCAAAAATACTATACGTATTAAAATGCGATGTCAGGTAGTATTGAGAATTGCGTGGACAGGGGGGTAATTTTCAGTTTTCTGCTGATGACGTGAGCTGATAGCCCAACTGATTTTACGTATTTTACAAAAAGACCGGGTCGAAAATTCGCACCCAGTCCTGAGATATAAGGCCTCAAAGTTGACCACAATTTGACCTTAATTTTTCACTTTTTCACCCTAAAATGGGGGTAAATAGCCCCACAGTGGGGCTTTGGGGCTATAAATTTGCACACACATAGACCCTATGGGGGTACATGTTCAGACAAATTTTGAGCCCTCTAGCCCTCTTGGTTCAGGAGTTAAAGCTGTTTTTGCTGAAAATCCGAAAATTACAATTTTTTCATAATTTTCAAAATTTTGAGAGAGTTAGTCTGTGTGCCCGCTGTTTTATCTCTGAATCTTGTAGAGCAGAAAATTTGCTACAAGATAGGCTACATTTGAAAAGAAAGTCACCTATGGGAAATTTTCACAGCAAGGCTTCAAAGAGTGGCAAGTAAGGGTTTTAAGAGTGTGCGTTTTCCCCATTTTTCAAGGTAACTCAACAATATCACGGATACTCTCTCCTCAAAAGTAGCCTATCTTATGTAAAATTTGATGAAGATTTAGAAAAAAATATTTTTACCCCCAAAAAAGTTAACCCTACCCCAAAAATGTTCAAAAATTGTCAATCAATTACATCTTTTGTAAGATTATATGCTAGGGGTTAACTTTTTTGGGGGCAAAAATACTTTTTTCTAAATCTTCATCAAATTTTACATAAGATAGGCTACTTTTGAGGAGAGAGTATCCGTGATATTGTTGAGTTAGCTTGAAAAATGGGGAAAACGCACACTCTTAAAACCCTTACTTGCCACTCTTTGAGGCCTTGCTGTGAAAATTTCCCATAGGTGACTTTCTTTTCAAATGTAGCCTATCTTGTAGCAAATTTTCTGCTCTACAAGATTCAGGGATAAAACAGCGGGCACACGGACTAACTCTCTCAAAATTTTTAAAATTATGAAAAATTGTAATTTTCGGATTTTCAGCAAAAACAGCTTTAACTCCTGAACCAAGAGGGCTAGAGGGCTCAAAATTTGTCTGAACATGTATCCCCATAGGGTCTATGTGTGTGCAAATTTATAGCCCCAAAGCCCCACTGTGGGGCTATTTACCCCCATTCTAGGGTGAAAAAGTGAAAAATTAAGGTCAAATTGTGGTCAACTTTGAGGCCTTATATCTCAGGACTGGGTGCGAATTTTCTACCCGGTTTTTTTGTAAAATACGTAAAATCAGTTGGGCTATCAGCTCACGTCATCAGCAGAAAACTGAAAATTACCCCCCTGTCCGCGGTACTGTACAGCAATACTGAATCCTTCCAGACATCGCGTTTTAAGCGGTCAAGGTCCAGTCAGCTACATAGTGCAGCTTCATCAAAATACAGCATTAGCTGCGACTTATGTACGTACGTATGTCTGTGTATTCCCACCCAGCACTCCACTATGAAATATGTACACGTGGGCCTACGGGTGACAGAGCGTAAATAAAAGCTGTGAAAACGATTTCGCCTTGAAATGACCTCTCTTCTGGCCTACTATTCATCATGAGGTTGAATTGAAGGGGCTACTCAGGGATGGATTATATAGGCCTACGTACTACAACGACAAGCGTATACATACAGTACGTATGTGTGCGTAGTGAGCACGTACAGACAAATTCAGCGGACGAAGGAGCTGCCCAACAAAGCGTTTCGGTCAATATTGACACCACAAACCCCATAGCTGAGTTCATCTACATACGCGACAATAGAGAGGAAATCGGTCCCACAAATAAACAGGTGCCAAACAGAGAGTCTTTAAAATGCCCTTGTTAGAAGTTTATACACGACGGCCTTTGGTATTGCAAGAAAAGTAACAGCCGATATCAATCTAATCTACCAACCGTGGTCAATAAACTGCCCGCAACAAAATTTTCTTTTCAAAAAAAGATGAGCAAATAGGCGATAAAGTTGTTGAACCGTTTCAATTGAACAACTTGTGATGAACACAGTTACATGGTACAGAACTCTCACGAATTTCTGAACGATTTTTTGTATAAATCTTTCTAAAAAGGTGCGCAAATTGGCGACAAAGCTTTGAACCGTATTCCAATTACGTATTTACCTGTGCATAGCCCCCTATGCATAGCCCCCCCGCCCTATGAATAGCCCCGTATTGACAAAACATAAAAAATGCCCAATGCATAGGGCCCCCCCCCCCCGCCCTATGCATAGCCCCATATAGAACCTCTCAGCTAAATACGGTAAACAATTTACAAGAACGAACACTACAAGGCGCAGAACTCTCATGAATTTCTGAACGAATTTCTGCATAAATTTCTCATAGGAGGATGTAGAATAAAATAAATATCCTTGGCCATGCTCACCATCCATATTGGAACCACCCTCAGTGTAAGTAGGTTGGTACTGTACGTATGTATATGTGTACAATGTACACATGGTGGTACATCCCTCCTATAGTACGCACATCGCCGAATACCTACCTAGGTAGGTAATAAAGATAAGATGGCACTCACAAAATACGTCCATAGATCTCTCCTTCCTGAATCAGACGACCATCCTTCTACTCGTTCCAAGTTCGTGGGTGGGTGGGTGGATCGACCTATCCCCGGTTTTATTGCCCAAATTCCAGCCAGACTTTGAGGACTCGTAAATCAAAGCAGAAACGCTGCGCGGTCCTACGTACATTACATACTCGCGTATGTTGGGCTATCAAATCTGTGTAGTACTCACAACACAACATGCAATATGTGTACTACCACCGTAGGTACATGTGGACGGACATACACGAAGATTAGTCCTGGTTGGCCAACAAGAAGAAAGAGTACTGGGGAAGAGAAAACGTAGGGCAACCCAGCAAATGAAAAATGATGCAAACTTAGCTCTTCATTCGTCATTTTTGCGGGCCAAAACCATTAAAGCTAAAGCTACAGAAAGCTACCGTCACAGTTGCACAATGAAAATCGCGTGCGAAAAGGGCCAAGGAGAAAATAGAGCAGAAGGATCATTCCACAACTCCGATGTGCACGCACATACCTACTGTTAACCTTCAAAAATAAGGACTATTTCAAGACGAAAATTAGCAGATGAATTCCGTCCCTAAATTTCGATACATGGAACACGTCCTGCAAAAAGAAACACATAAAGTTAGCGCCATACAAACAACTTTTTGTCCCTTAATTTCAGGCGTCTCTACATTTCTGACGTCCCTTAATGTTGGAGTTTTACAGTACGTAAGCTAAACTGTCATCTCTGACCACATTCGACATCTGGCAATAGAAGTGCGCCGTTGCTGTCTATTCTCGGCATACTTCAGCAGTATAGCATTCCTAGATTCTATGACGCCCTATCAGCTCACCGCAGCTTCATCCATCCATTTCAGATTTTAGCCGCCTCTCGCCTGCGAGGAAGGGTGTGAGAAGTTGCGGCCTCAAGGCCGAGCGGCCACCGCCCCACAAACTTCAAATGGCTATTACGAACGATCATTGGCTCTCCTTTTCTGAAGTGAAGGGGCCTTTACGTACTTTAGACAGAGTTTCAGATTGGACGACCCTCTTTTCCCTTTCTTCACCCAGAAACGGTGGCACGTCGTTAGGCCCAAAACGACAGTCGGCCCAAGGCGTTAGGCCCAAGAGAATGTGTCACAGGGCCCAAAAAAGTGTGTTTTGGGCCTAGCGCCCTCTGTTTCAGTGTCACTAGGCCCAAGGGGGGTACGACAGTAGGCCCAAATGAAAAATCGGCTTCAAATTTGTGTCACTGGGCCCAAAAGCAATACTGTGTCACTCGGCCCAAGCGGTTGTGTCAGTAGGCCCTAGCAGTTGATGATCATGTGATAGGTAAAGTGGAACGTACTGTACATGTACATAATGTATTGCAGGTTAGAGTAGTAGTTATATTGTTGGGTTTTTTTGGTTGCAACTGCAAATTTCGATAATGGTTTATTTTACCACATTTTTCATCTGATACCACAAATCAGCTATGGCACCATAGTCAGCCATTCTCGAAGAACAGGGAGACAAAGCAAACTGAGGAACAAGCTGGCTGTGGCTGCTTTTTATACTCTTACCCTAAAACCTGTTGGCACTATTTACTCGTCTCCATGGCATGGATTGAGGGTGACTAATTGAGGGTGGCATGGCATGGACTGATTTTGTAGAGATGTAACAGGGCGACTTTTTTCAAAGTGCCGGAGCCGGAGCCGGAGCCGGATCTGAAAAATTGCCCTGGCTGGAGCCGGAGCCGGATCCAAGCCCAGAAAATACTAGAGCAAACTACTGTAGGAAAAATGCGCACCAATATTGCTCATTTGATTGCTGCGATAAAGGGAAAATATGAGACAAATTGACTCAAATGCGATTGCCTGAGCGCTGCAAAACAGTCTCGTTCAAAAGTTTTGCAAAAATTTTGATAATGTTGATGGAAAAACCTCATTTTTTCAACGAGGCAGTCAGCAAAAAAGTGAAAAGAAAGACCGTGGATCTGGTACCGGATCCATCTTCATTATGCCGGAGCCGGATCCAAAAATATGCCAGGATTTACTGGAGCCGGTGCCGGAGCCGGGGCCCCTGTTACATCTCTACTATTTTGAGCTCTGATGACGCAGTTTGTTTCCGGAAATGGTGCCATATCGCTTCCTGTTTTACTTCACAAACTGGCTGGCTACTACAAAAGGATATTGCCTTGCCTGTCCTTCCAGCGCGTTCACCCTCACGCATTGCAAATACGTACAATGCATTGCATCACAAATTATGTAACGATACATATCCGCATGTACTTGAAATGTGCCGCCAAAATAAAGTAGATTACGGTAGCTATTGGGCCTAAGGACTCAAACACTAGGGCCGAGTGACGCTCCCAGGGCCCAGCAACACCTTGGGCCGAGTGACGCACTTCGTGACAGGTTTTCTTGCTTGGGCCCAACGACTCACATATTTGGGCCTACCGACGCAAACCAGTCTTGGGCCTATCATCGCATAAACCTGGGCCTAGTGACGTACCTTGGGCCCAGTAACACTTTTGGGCCTAGCGACACACAATCCCCAGAAACCTCCATGTACCTAGAAACTCTTCTCAGAGATAGCTGCCAAAGGCGAAGCCTTCTAAACGGCCGCATACATAGTATCCCGTACAACCTCAAAATCGAGCACAGACGTCTCCCCGCTCGCTCGCACCGTAATTTTCGATATGGGCCAATAGTCTGGTAATTGCTGTGAGAGCGAAACAAAAACGGCGCATTATTTATCGCCTTTCGCATCAGCACCAAGAATACATATACGTAGAGGAGGGAGACGGGGGACTAATTTTTGCCCCCAGGGCTAGCAAACACTTTTCAAAACTTGCCCTTTGCCTGTAGGAGGGGAGAAGGGAGAGGCGAGGAATTCTCTGAGGTAAATACCGCATCCATCATTTCCATCTGAGCCGTCAAGATACGGAGCAACAAACAGAGAAAGAGGGGAGGCAGATCTCGGTTGGTCACTCACTGCACAAAAGTGGCAGCTACCATACTACGTATGACGGCAATTTACACTTTGGCGCAAAAGTTTTCTCCTTCCTTTCACTCTTACTTCAAGTCCATACTGTACATGCAGATGCAGTAGGCTTGCAAACTTTGTACGTAGCTTTCTCTTTTTTACGAGGAGATGACCATTAAAATTGACCACATGTAGCAGGTCACAGACGACCCTATAACCGACCGCCTGCGCCTAGTACATGATGTAGTACGTACTACGTAGGGTAGCGTGGGGCAAAACCGTCCATGGAGGAAAAACCAGTGGAGAAGTGCTCCTATAATGTACGTACGTAGGGTAGCGTGGGGCAAAACCGTCCATGAACAGAGGCAGAAGCTTTCCGAAATACATTTTTTTTCGAGAGCCATGTCTTGAATGGGGGTAAAAGCGCCATAGGTGGGGGGTTGCCCCATCGGCGGTTTTGCCCCACGCTACCCTATGTACATATCATCCTTGTGCGCGAAATCGACAGACTCCACGAAAGTTAGGGTCTATGTTTTGTACACACTTTGCACGAAGTGAATGTACGCACATAGTATGTAGATACTCATACTGTACCTATGTATGTAATTGTACAGGGTGTTCTGAGGCCAAAAGAAAACCTTGAAACAGGCGGGAAGATTGCGGATAGTCACCTTGAACACAGGGGAGGGACAGGGGAAGCGAGCGATTATGTTGTGATTCCTTCTCGTACACGATGCGCGAGAGGTCTTCTGGGTGTCATAAATCACAGAAACAATAGCGTCCAAGTTTTTCGACTTGAGCAAGGCAGATAGTACGTAGATAAAGAAAGGCAACCAAAAAAACTTGCGGTGAGCGAGCACTGCTGTACGTATATTTGAGTTTGGTTTGGTGCGGGAATAAAGTAAAATAAAGTAAAGTGGGATGGGATCAATCTACTGGGCCGAATCTGTACCATGAGATTGTGCCCAGTTTAGGGATCATCCATTGCCGCGGTCTATAAACCCCACGCGTCATTAAATTCATTGGAAATTACCGCAAAGAATGGAGTTTCAATCGCAATGCCACTCAGAGCTCAAAAGGCGCCATCTCACACAACTACTGCGGCGTACTGCGTACGTATCGTACATACTGTACTGTACATACCCTGCACGTAAAGTGATACTGTATAAAAGTGCGATGAGCTCAATACAAAATTTGGCAGTAGGATAGTGTGGGGTAAACCCGGACACCTAAGCTTTTCTAAACTTGCCGCTTCAGCACACAATGATTAAGATAGTAGCTCAGTCATTTGAAAGAGGAGAGTTCAAGGAATCGATTGGACAGGTAGAATACTTAGTTTCAGTCGGTCGCATGGTTGCTGTGACATATGTACTACAGGGTGTCTCACGTAGATCTCCCTAACGATCCAGCCTTATAACTTCCGTAATACAGTAGATATCAAGCTGAAATTTTGTCTCCAGAAACCCAAGAATGTGCCAAGTTTTGTGGCAAAACTTGAGCCAGATAGGTCAAGTAGGGTTGAAATTACGAGCTTGCAAATTTGCGCCACGTTTTTCAACATTTTCCGCACTGAGTATGGTTTTGAGATTAGAATCTTCTGCTCAACATGGTCAAGCTGCTCATCCAGCATGGCAATATGGTGAAACAACAATGGCTAAACTTCATCACAGTCCATAACACAAAGGATTCAAAAATACAGGCAAATTACGCGCCCATAACACCCATCAAGGGGCTGTCGAGGTCAATAGCGGCACACTGATTTCAAAAAGTTGAAAAACGTGGTCGCAAATTTGCAAGCTCGTAATTTCATCCCTACTTGACCTATCTGGCTCAAATTTTGCCACAAAATTTGGCACATTCTTGGGTTTCTGGGGATAAAAATTCAGCTTGATATCTGCTGCAGTACGGAAGTTATAAGGCTGGATCATTAGGGAGATCTACGTGAGACACCCTGTAGGTGTCCGGGTTTACCCCCGTGTCAGGGCTACCCCACAGTACCCTATAATGTGCTGTGTGGCGTGGGGGATAACCCAAAGCAATTGAACCAGCACCAGCTGAGATAATCATGCGTCCTCCCAAAGGTTCCAAAAAGATCTAACACGTTCCACCGCCTCACAAGTTCAAATGCTGCCAAAAGCCAAAAAGTTCAAGACAAAAAATAATGGGCCGATCGATGGAGGCCTAAAATTCGTGAGAAAGGAGACCTACTACCTCGATTTTCTTGACAGAAATGAGAGTGTAAAAAAAGATAAATTACAATATTTCAAGGTCGATAATTATGAGATTTTTATAATGGTCATCGGTAATCATCACATAACGCAAAAAAATGGAGAATCGAGACGGGCCATCATTTAAAACAGCAGTCGAAGATCTGAATAGTACTACCTTCTACTGTAGAGTGCGAGTAAACAAATATCGTTAAATGCGTACATAAGGCACACTCTGAAAGACCAGTGAGTGACCAGTCGGCTTCAATTTGGCCAAACTTCATCTCAAAATTCGCATCCTTTTGCGTAAACGGGCAAACGTACGTACAATGTATGTGTGTATGTGTACCCAACCACCCATAACGAGTCTCGTCTAGCCTGTTTATAGAAGAATAAAGCATACACCTAATTAGATTTGAAATGCCATGTACGTAGTAGCACAGCCAACTAGCTAACAGTAGAGCAATCAGTAGAGCAAATATGCTGACCGAACCCGACAGCTTTTGGACGTTCCTTCAGACCAAGAATTTGGACATCACATCACAAGCACATAAAGGGTACATCCAGTTGCATGAAGTTAACATACTTACAGTACATCGAAGTACAAGCCAAAATCCGATAGTCCAGCCATGCATCATAGGCCGAAAGAAAGCTGCGTGCGTATGTACGCACGTACGTATGTATGTAGACATTCAAATTCATTTCATACTGGACACAGCAGGGGGTTTCATTTTCGTTTCTTTTCCATGATTTGAAGCTGCTTAAAAAGCATCGCACGTCTTTGCCCATAAAATCTTTGATTCAAAACATTCCAGAAGAAGCATCTGCCTGCTTGCTAGCAGCCTCTTGTGATGTCTTAAGCCGTTTGCTTCACGGATACGTACGTACGGTACATAAGTATAAGTACACATACATAGCTGGGCGAATTATATGCGTCTATAGGGGCTTTGTGTGTGAGGCGATTTGCTTTTCCATGAATTGAAGTCCCTGTTGGCCACTGCAGAGCGCTTTGGTTCCAATCCAAGATTTCGGACTATATATCCTCACAAATCAATAAGTATGTAACGTATCAAGTACATTCGTACTTACAATACAATGTAGAGCGAGGCGAATACGAAAGAACCTTTTGATTCATCACTGAATTAGGCAAGCACCTGCAACCAAAATGCACTCATGGGCAATGGCACCGAATGTATGTACATCTATGAATTGGTGTCGTGACAATGGGCACAAAGCTTTTGTGACATCAGTCGAGATTTATCGACGATTCTCTTGTTATTTGGATCAGCGCGCAAGAGGAGCTGCAAAAAGCATGCCTGAGTACTGACACTGAGCATAATAAGGACAAGGAGAACGGAAAAAGCCTCATGAACAGTTACTGTACGGGTAGCTTCAAATGACAAAATTAGCCGCCCAAAGCATGACAAGGCACAGAAACCATGGGCAGGTTTAATGAGCGAACAGCGGACATACACGTGTACATGCATACACATACGTCACACACAGACATGTAGGTACTTACAGCATCAGAAATCAACGTCAACAAACAGGAAATTTACATGGTGCGGGGACGCAGTGGATGGTGTCTCAAGGAGCCTGAGCTAATATTATTCCATTCAGCGCCATACGGGATTGAGTTACGAAAACATTAGCCAACGTCCAAAGCAGAGACGCTAGCTAGCGGTCAGGGCCCCACCTCCACCGATCAACAATCCATACAAGACAGAGTATCGCGCACAGTGGAAACGGCACCAGGACAAAACGAAAACGTAAAAACATCGAGCAACTATAAATAATCTGCTGAAATCGGCAAGGTGAACCAACGTCATCAGTCAAGTCCCATGCATGCAACATTTTTAAGCGCCTGCCAACAATATAAGCTGATAATAGACGTACGCACCCAAGCGGTCAAAAGTAAGCATTTTTGCTCACCTGCGTGTCAACTGATGGGGGTCGACGAATTTATCAGACGAAGGTGAAGATAAATGATGGGAAATAGCGGAGCCCAGTGCCAGTGTCCTTTGATCAGTTGGGCTAGTGATTGACATAATTTTCTTTATCCATTACTTTCTTTCCAGCAGTTATTACATTGTCGTTTTCTTTCAGGTGTCTGTGCAGCTCTCCCGTTTCTGTCTTTTGGGCACGATTTTTTCTATCTGGTCAGAATTAATGCTGAAAGCAAGAAAGGACACAGTCAAAGAAAAGCAGTCGCAAATCTGGTGACACAAGAACCTATTATTTTTCTGACGCGCGCATCCTAAATCTGGATGAAGACAATTGAATGGACGAGGTTAAGCAGAGCAGAGCTGCAAAAACAAGGTGCAAATTGATATTTGGGGCGATAAAACAAAACTGCACCTGCCACCTGCCGCCTGCCGTTTTGCCCCTCCCCTCTGGTCATGGTTGATGACCCCCACATACGAAACAAAGCACAACCAATGGTGCACTTCAGACGTGAACTCCGAATTTGCTCCGAATTCGGCGCCTTGACTATGCTTCAACAAGTAAAATCTCTCCGAGTTCGCTTCGAACTCGCTCCGTTTTCGGAACTTGCGTGTGAACAACCGAGTTTGAAATTCGAATTCGGTGACGTGTGAGTAAATTGACGTTCGTTTCGGTTCAAAACGAAGTCTTTCCAAACTCGGAGCGAACTCGCTCGGAGCACGTCTGAAGCGCACCAATGCCACAGTGGACACAGTGAGAACTCATTAGCGCGCGCCTAAGCCGAAAATTGACATACATTACATTAGCTATTAACGACGACCGCTCCTACCCAGATTTGCCATTGGCAAAACCAAAAATCGTGGAAGAATAGATGGAAGACAGACGGGCGATGAAAATGACACGGCTAATCTCGCTCTATGTACTCGCGCCCATGATGAGTTGGGTCGAACGCGGCATGGGGCGCATAATCTTTTACATGCGAGATGGCGAAGGAAGGTATTCCATAAACAACAATCGAATTTGACTGATAGACTAGAGATGGGGTGAAGGTACAGTACGTATACATACAGTACGTGTGTGTCGTACGGTCGTGGTAGGGATGCGACGGGTACCCAAATAAAATCAGGTGTCATTGAATCCGAAGTTTTGACGACTTAGAGTTGTCTACTTGTGCACGTAACTGAAATTATTTCGGCATAGGCAACTCGCTTTTCGAAACCTTCATTCAATGAGAATTAATTGTTTGTCTTTGATCCGTCACATCCTTACTATCCCTGGTGTATGCAGGGCACTACACGCACGCATATGAACGTGCTGCTATGGTACATACAGTACATAATGTACATGTATCTACTGTACGTTACCTGTACCGTGCGGTGGTACAGTACAGTATCAATCAATCAGTGTTCCTGCCCTCTCCGTGGCATCTTGAAGGTCGAAACGGGAAGACAGGGACAGACACAGACAGGACGGGAACAGAGACTGACTACATCGAACCACCACTGGGAAGGACCATCATTATGCAGGGGTATAGCTATAGGAACGGTAGCCTTAGGCCGAAAAAAATATTATTAGGGAAGCACAGTAAAAGACAGCGACCAAGGTAAATTTTGAGTGGTAGCTACTACTATTTCTGGCGGGGCAAACAAATGTTGAGACTTGAGCCCCATATTTATTTACGGTATCTATACCCCAAACGTACAGTATACCTCTAATGTGCACATATTGACTAGCAAGCAAGCAGTACCAACAGGTATCACATCCCCAGCCAAAGTACGCATGCAACGTACGCACGTAATGAATCTCCGCATAGGTATGTATGTAGTCGCACAGTAACGCGGCAACGGCAAATCCCATACTGCGGGGATACAGGGTCATCTCTTAAACGAGACTGGCGGTATGCATGCACATGTACAGCATGATAGGACACGCGTGAGATAGGATTCATGACATGTCACCCAACCTGCGGCCGAACGAACATGGTTCGTTAAGGAAGACGTGTACCAAAAAATAGGATATAGAAAAAGCATTCATTGGTCGATTCATCAAAAATGGCACCGGGGACCTGTCGAAAAAAACAGGAACTTTTCAAGGTTGATAGGTGTCGCAATTGATTACCGAGGGAATTTTCACGCACCGCCAAAAGGGGTTACACTTACTGTCAAAAAACGCGTCCATCCCTAGTGATGGGATAATAAACCGCTATCCTTTGAAAACACGACTCTTCTCTACAGTAGGTAAAGCGAATAGTAATGAATTATAATAATTAACGAATAATGAGCTACATATTACGACGAACACGTGTAATGAGCTCTGAGGTAAGCATGCAACAGCAACATGATGACACGATGGACATACGCAAGCTACGTACAACTAGGTACCAGATGTAAATAATCATAAAATTATAGGCCTACATTTGAGTTTTTACGACATCGTCCCAAGATGGCAGGATGTTTGACACTTGAAAGTACAATCGATCCGCTAGTTTTTAATAGCGACCTGGCGACCATGAGTAAAGAAAACAGAATTGCATCTCTATGCAGCAAAACGCAGGTGAAGCTCAAGCGCGACTCCGGATAAAAATAAAATAGGTACTTGAGAATCCTTATGACACCCGACAGGAAGGATAGCTCTATCTGGCCAAAGCCCTCTAGAAGATCTGAGTTTTGGCGATCGTATTGCTATCCAAACGAGTTTCGTTCGAGCTAGCTTTGAGTCATTTCCGTCATTTTCTTCCACTCAAGTCAGTAATGGACTATGGCCAGCAGATGTTGCACAATCTAGTGAAGCTGTAATCTCGATGAATGGTCATCTAAATCGGGATGGACAAGTGCAAATCGAACCGGACCCTCGAAATGACAAGATCTTGCATTGTGCAATATCGACGTGAAATTGGATATGCGGAAATCGGTCAAAGAAAATAGCCCCCACAAGCTTGAAAGGCTCCTCGGCTTGGCAATTATTAACATAGCATGATGCAACAGCAAACGCATCCCTATCTAAACGGCAAAACAACCAAAAAACGGCTCTTCTTTTTTGTCTCTCCGCCACGTTTCGCGCGTGGAGCGAAGGAAAAGGCTCTGCCAATGCCAAAGTCCTTTAAAAGTAAAATGAAGGGTGAAGGGTCAAATCGAAGGAGTGGACGACCTACGCCAATCGGTCATCTTAACCTAAGTCTGTTCGCGCGCGCGCACGACGTGGTGTCCAAAAAAGTGTTGATGTGCTGCTGCCCAGCCAGACCATACCCGCTGCTGACTGCTCCCATTCTTGCTGTAGGGTACTGTGGGGTAAACCCGGACCCGGTGGTAAACCCGGACACCTAGAATATCTTAGCAACCATAAGACCGATTGAGACAAGTATTCTACCAATCGAGTCCTTCAACTCTCCTCTTTCAAATCAGCTACCATGTTCATCATTTGCTGAAGCGGCAAGTTCAGAATGGCTTAGGTGTCCGGGTTTACCCCGTGACCGGGTTTACCCCACAGTACCCTATATTTAGAAGGGGTGCGTCTTTCTTTACTTTTTTTCTCTCTTTTCGCCCGCCGGTCTTCTGAAATTTACGAGGTCGTTTCGGCTTCCCTCAACGTCCATTGCGCGCGTCAGGCGGCAAGCTTCTGAGGAAATTGAGACGGCCTCTTATGCAAATGAAGCCTGGGAGGCAAGGGAGTATAAGAGATGCCAGTGGAGATTGAAGGAAAGGAAGGAGAAGAGGAGAGGAGAGAAAAATAAAGGGTGACAAAGGCCAACCCGCCGCCATTAGCCTGATCCAATTGTACATTTGGCTAATCTGCCGTAAAACGATCGGTACTCTCTCCCCAGGATTAGTGAATTTTCACTAAACTTGTCACTAAACCGTTAGCGGCATAGCGGCTTGGGATCCGTTTAGAGAAAAGTTACTAATAAATTAGCGATTTTTTATGAGAATCGATTAGTGATTTTTCACTATTATTGGTTTAGTATTTTCATAATTTTTTAGTCATTTTTTACTACTCTGGATAGCGATTGCAGGGTCACACACTTTATTCAGCATACAAGCACGACTATTCAACTGAAAAGTACAGTATTTTAACATAACATCAGAATACATTGATACAGAAGACTGCAGTAGAACACCTCAAAAAAGCATACAGGAATGAATGTCAAAACATTCAGAGTAGCAGCACCTAAGTATGTATGTACGTACATACAAGTATGTGTAGACATAGACACACCTGGTTCTTGACCTGCATGTTCCTTTATCATGATGAATGTTCTTTGGTTGGTTCTTCTCTCTTGTGCCTTTTCATACAGCTGCTGAATGGCTGCTTGAATCGCCACCTTGCTTCAATGGAGGTAGATGCCTTGGACATATGGTACATAGGTAGCTGGAGCGCTTGACATTGTTGGGACTAAAATGCAGCTGAAATTTTACAAACTGCTACTGCAAATGCATACAGCCTACTTATTTATGTACTTGACCTTATTGATATGTTACAAAGCATGACAACAACAAATAAAACATACCAGGACAACTTTGTAGAGGCAGCCATGCATACATACATAGATATTGATTTTAGACACTGGGACAGCCATGAAATTGCATCAGAAGATGGTAGAATAGAATGTAGCTCAAAGTTTTCATCATTCCAGAATACACATGATCAAAATTTCAGAGAAAGAAAACAGAAGATTGAGACTACCACACAATCAGAAAACCAGCATTGTTGTTGTGCACTTAGACGCCAACGCCAAAAAATTCAAAAACAACTAATTAGTTAGCGTTAAATCACTAATTATTTAGCGAGGCTCCAGAATCGCTAACAGTTCGCGATTTTTTACTAAATTTTAGTGAATTTTCACTAATATACTTAGCAAAAGTGCGACCACTAATCTTTTAGTTAAAACTTTTCACTAAACCTGGGGAGAGAGTATGCAACCGCAACAATCGAGAGGTGGAACTAGCGTCTGAAGGACGCAAAATCTCATGCGCACGATGTCACAAAGCCATGCAACAGTCTTATGAGCTCGTGTGTAATGGACCTAGTATTGTATCTACTATCTACTATGCTAACTGTAGTGCGTACGTATGTACGTATTGTACGTACATATGTGCACGAATGTACACTAAGTGGTATAGTGCTAGAGTTCATGAAAGACTGCCAGGCCCTCTCAGCGGTTGTGTGGGTGAAGAACGCTAGGCTTATGTTCAACATGTTCAACATGTTCAACAATAGAATGTTCAACATAAACCTTAGCCTAAACCTGAACCAGAGTCTGGCCCGAAAAAACTAAAAACCGATGCTGTCGTTTCGTATACAGTGGATTGGACATAATGCGGAGTAGCTAGAGCTACTGTAGTTCATTGTTCGAGTAACAATCTAGAACTTTTTTGCATTTTTATAGCTTTTTCCGGGCAGTAATTGAGTTGTTCGTACAAGCTGTTGAGTGACTGAAAGAACGAGCTTTTCTTCTTTCTGCTCAGCAAAAACACTGCGGAAGATGAGGATGAGAGCAGCCCGATCCTGTGTGTTGTTTTATTACTGCCGTATATTACACTTTATTATATCATTACACTACGGGGCCAAAAAGCAATACACCGATGCTGCAGCTTCAGGTTGGCAGAAACAAAACGGCTTGGCAAATGGTGGTGGCTGTGTACCGTATTTTTGAGTGTATAGCCCAAAATCAAGAGGTCCGACGGGGTTATACACTGGGTGTATACGTACTGTACATGGGACAAAATTTTTGTTTGTGAAAGGTGTGTAAAGGCATGGTTTTGAGGTCAAAGTATGTGTTTTAGCCTTTTAGTGCATAATTGCGGTTGTACAGGGTTATTCTAGTACAAGACTTGCTCAACGAAGCTAATAGGAATATACTAGCTTGGTGTAGGAGTAACTACAGCCAGCTATGACCAGCTTTATAGGTAGGTTCAGGTTACATACTGTACAATGGGGGTTATACAAGGGTATACAATGGGGATATATACATAATGGTCAATGGGGGATTATACACCCAAAAATACGGTATTTCACTCGGCGTCCCCTTACAAAAAAGCCTCGTTTCGAACAAGACGAGACATGCGGGCCGCGCTGCATCATTCTTATCCCCTGCCTCAAATGACGTGAATCGCTGCGCTGCCGCGCTTTCTTATCTATGGAATTCCGGCCCTACTTGCTGGAGTGACAGCTGCGTGTATGTACTGCCGAGATGGGATCTCGAGCTTGGCTAGAATTCCTCTCTCCTGCAGCGAAACATAGCATACAGTACTGCTGAGGCACAGAGAGCGAAGAAGTTGATGGCAGCTGCGATTGGATGCAGAAGCCAGAAAGGAGACAATTAGCTCCGAGTTTGCAGCAGAAACTCCCCGCTTTTGTTCTTTGGGCTTCTTCTTCTCCTTTTCCTCTGCTTGGCGGATGTGGATCTGGGATAAATGCTTCCCTCAGGGCGTTCCCTATCCTTTCTCTCTTCCTCCGCCGCCCTCGCTCTTGTACGTAGGGTACTGTGGGGTAAACCCGGACACGGGGGTAAACCCGGACACCTACATAGAGAATATCTCAGCAACCATACGACCGATTTGAGACAAGTATTTTACCAATCGATTCCTTGACTTGACAGTCCTCTTTCAAATGAACTACCATGTTCATCATTTGCTGAAGCGGCAAGTTCAGAAAAGCTTTGATGTCCGGGTTTACCCCCGTGTCCGCGTTTACCCCATAGTACCCTGTATAATCGTCTAACGTATCGATGTATGTACATACTGATTGTACATACCATCATCGCCAGTTGCGTGCCTCGAGTCATCAGCACCTCATTCGTTTCTGTTAGTTCCCGTTTCATCATGCTACAGGCAGCGGCCGGGTACTATTCCCGATAGTTTCGTCATTGCTTCTCGTCCTTCTCTAATCCGGCACGCCTTTCGACACCTAAAAACCTCGCCCTCAACGCTCTTTCTGGATGTTTCGTTTCCGTTCGTTACTCATACTAGCTCGACGAGCAGAAACTGTGGCTACTGTAGGCACTTGATTGAACAGCAGAAACAGGGAGTGATTCTGGTTGGTGGTGCCACGATCCTTTTGGATAAACAGAAACAATATTGCTGGTGTGTCGGCGAAGATTAAGACGCCCACGCCGGTATGTGTTTGTGTTGCCGCGTCCCTTGGAAATATTCAATTCGGTTAAAAAAACCTCAATGCATTTTCGATTTCACCGTACCGGTTTTTCCTAAATTTTTATCGTCTGATTGATATTGTTACTACGGGTGGAAGCAATTTACGGAATTGACTATCCTGACAAATCTATGCTACTTGCTACGGATCGTGGATAATCTGCTTGCCTTCTGAGCTCTGAATCACACAGTAACGCCTCTTACGCGTTAGACTTTGGCCCTACAAACCGGATCAAACACCCTTCTGTACTGGTGCAGTGAGTCTTTACTCTTTGATCCTCATTTCCTGACTTAGTCGTCGGGCTTTTAAAGGATATCTGAGTTAAGAGAGGAAGAAGAAGTGCCACAATAGTGACATGGCACTTGCAAGTCAGTTGAACAACATTGATCTGTCCAGTGATATTATTCGCAGTCTTTCCGCTGAGGAGCTGGATGAGTTCTGGGAAGCCTTCGTCATGTTTGACAAGGATGGAAGCGGAACCATCACCACCAACGAACTGGGCATCGCCATGCGGGCACTTGGACAAAACCCCACTGAACAAGTGCGTACGTACATTGTACAGTATGTACGTACATTAATCAAGATTATTAAGAGTACCATAATTATTACTAATTGATATATCTTTTGTAATTTCCTGCCACAAGTCGGCATCAATAGCCGGCGCAGAGCAGAAATAAACAGTCTTTTGCCATCGCTCTCTCGCATCCAGTCGGCCCGTTCGCAGCTCTCCCGCGACATATCACTAATCATCAAATCATGATTACTCATTTACTAATCAATAGTAATCATTACTAATCGTTAGTAGCCTAATCATTACTAATTATAATGATCATTAATCATTAGTTATTACTAATCAAAAACCAATAATTACTATCAAATTCATTTCAACCTTAGCCAACAATGCCTGTGATTCTTTCCCCGGTAGCACCTACATATTTGTTCAGTAGAATAGTATACCGTATTTACCGGTGCATAGCCCCATGGGGGTATGCAAAAATTGAGAGGTCCCATATGGGGGTATGCATAGGGGGGTTATGCATGGGGCATTTTTTATGTTTTTGAGATGTGCGCAGAGGCACATTTTTTAGGTCAAAAGCACGTGTTTTAGGGCATAATTGAGGTCAAAACAGGTTATTCTAGTACAATACACCCCCAAGCAGGCTTATAGGCATCTTAGCTTGGTGTGGGAGTGGCTATGGGCATTATATGACCAGCTTAGGTTCAGGTACTGTACAGTACATATGGGGGTATGCATAGGGGGGGGGGGGGGGTTATGCATTGGGCATTTTTTATGTTTTGCCAATATGGGGGTATGCATTGGGAGGGGGGGGGGGGGGGGTTATGCATTGGGGGGGGGGGTTATCTACCGGTAAATACGGTAGTCTACATTATTTGTTCAGTAGTTGTTCTTGTTCGTGCGTGATACAACAACGTACGAGCGTTCTGCTTTTGCTTCCAGGAGCTTCTGGAGATGATCCAAGAGGTGGACATCGACGGGAACGGAGTGATCGAGTTCTCCGAGTTCTGTCTAATGATGAAGAGGATGATGAAGGAGACGGACGGAGAGATGATTCGAGAAGCATTCCGAGCCTTTGACAGAGACGGAAATGGCGTCATCACTGCCCAGGTACGTAGGTAGGTTAAAATATGAGGACCAGTTGCGCTAAAAATTTATGATGGGTGGTCGCGAGCTGACCTGCTGGCTGACCCCTACACTTCCAAACTGTAAAAGTTTTGGGAAAAAGCAAGCACAAACACACACTGGCGCGCTTCAGACGTGATCTCCGAATTCGGAGCCCTGACTATGCTTCGGGAACATGTAAAATCTCGAGTTCGCACCGAACTCGCTCCGTTTTTCAGAATGTGCGTGTGAACAACCGAGTTTGTAATTCGATGCCGTACAAGCAAAACCAATTGACGTTCGTTTTGGCTCAAAACGAAGTCTTTCCAAACTCGGAGCGAACTCGCTAAACTCGGAGCACGTCTGAAGCGCACCACTGTTTGACCTACGTACTACACTACACAATGCATGTATTGTACATACATACTACAGCATAGTAGTAGCAAACTTCAGTAGCATACTACCTACACTACAGCACATACAGTGCATTTGCTTTTTCCTTGAAGGAATTCCGCTATTTCATGGTTCATATGGGTATGCAGTTCAGTGAGGCGGAGGTGGACGAAATGATCAACGAAGTCGACACAGACGGCGACGGACAAATCGACTACGAGGAATTCGTCCGCATGATGACCGCCAAATAATTTTATAGGGTACTACGGGGTAAACCCGACCACCTAAGCTCCTGTGAACTTGCTGTTTCAGCGTGCAAATGATGAACCAAATACTGTAATGATTCGTGCATAACCCCCTCGTGCATAACCCCCTCGTACATAACCACCCAAATCGGCGACTAACGTCAATTGCACTCGTAGCATGCAAAAATCGGTAGAAATTGAAGGTTTTGCTAGCATGGAGAGGTGTTGTTAGCTTTTTAGCCAAAAACAGAGCTGTAATTGCCTTGCCAGGCAATTTTAAAGCATCTGCCATGCCATGAAGAGTACGTACAAACAAGCCTAAATTACGGAGACGGGAAAAAGAATAAGCTCTAAACCTCACTTCTGGTAAATGCACTCGTGTATAACCCCCCTCGTGTATAACCCCCTCTCGTATATAACCCCCCAAATTGGCCACTAATTTTTGACACCCCCATGGGGTTATACACGAATCATTACAGTAGCTCATTTAAAAGAGGTGAGTTCAAGTAATCGATTGGTACCATCATATTCGTCGCAATGAGTCCATTGGATGCTGGCTGAGAAATGCCAGCCCTAAAGCTTAGGTTGGCGAATTTTCACATGGCCGGGTTTACCCCCACAGTACCCTGCCAATCAATCGATATTATCGAAAAATGGCGTAAGCGTAATATGACCCCATTCACATCGGAGACATGCGCTGGGAGTTCGCATTCTTCCGATTTCCGATGTGAATGAGCCATAAATGGGCAAACAATCCATCGCAGACAAGCCAGGGTGCAAGATTATGTGTGCATGTGTATGTGCTGTAACGTAACCTCTGATTTGATTTGTTTGTAAATGAAGTCGGGTGCTGAGAGAAAGTTGTGCGCTAATTGATGTTAGCTTTCGTAAACACCGGTACACATTACTACGTGAATAAAAGTGCTATATTATAAAACTGCTATACGTGTTCATTCACTACTTACTAATTGGTAGGCTTTATGGTTGTACTTTAGTATTGTTATATGGGCGAAATTTTTTTGTATATTCTCGATGTGTAAACGGAAAGGGTACTGTATTGTAACTCTGAATACGTGGTTCTCTATAATTCGCATTGGGTCATCGATCAATGAAATCACAGATGTGTTCCACGAGAGCTTATAGAATTTAGTATAATGTGTTCGAACGTATCTGTACCGCGTGCATACTACTCTATACCTTCCTGTTCATATTTTTGTATCCCGATGAACAAAATGGAAAAAAGATAGACAAAGAAATATTAAAAATCAATGGGAGGAGTTCACGCTACTTCGCTTGCTTTAATTTCATACAGTACAGTACATAGCAGCTGTATTATATATTACACATACGTAGAGCTACCAAGAGTTCCCGCTCCGGATTTAGCAGGGAGGATTAGTCCGTGCCTATATTGAGCGTAACCCCGAGTCTAAACCACGCGTGTTTTTTTCAGGCGAATCGCCCGACAGCAGCGAAGCGAAGCGGAAAGGAAAAAAGAAAAGAAAAGAAGATTTTTCCTTTTCTTTTCCGCTGCGTTTCCTGCTGTCGGGCGATTCGTCTGAAAAAAACACGCGTGGTTTAGACTCAGGGGTTACGCTCAATATAGGCACGGACTAATCCTCCCTGCTAAATCCGGAGCGGGAATCCTGAGTAAGCCTAAGCCTCAGTCAAAAACTCGCGGTGGGGTATGTTGTGTTGACTCATTCACCGTCCTTCAGTACTCTCCGTTTCGTCCTCAACTCAACTTGTATGATGTGGGGAAAGCAGCGTTCACTCATTCAAACGTCAATCCAGCATTATTCCTCTGTTCATTCTGGCTTGCTTTCACTTCCATACAGTAGAAGCTGTACTATATTTTGCACATACGTAGAGCTTAGCCTAAGACAAAGCCTAAGCCTAAGCCTAAGCGTAAGTCCAAAACTCACACTGTATGCGGTGGGGTATGTTTCACTCATTCAGCGTCCTTCAGCACTCTCCGTTTCGTCCTAAACTCAACTGTATGATGTGGGGTATGCAGCGTTCACTCATTCAAACGTCAATCCAGCATTCCTTTGTTCATTCTGGCTTGCTTTCACTTCCATACAGTAGAAGCTGTACTATATTTTGCACATACGTAGAGCTAAGCCTAAGACTCAGCCTAAGCCTAAGCCTAAGTCCAAAACTCAGTCAACTGTATGCGGTGGGGAATGTTGACTCATTCAGTGTCCTTCAGTACTCTCCGTTTCGTCCTAAACTCAACTGTATGATGTGGGGTATGCAGCGTTCACTCATTCAAACGTCAATCCAGCATTATTCCTCTGTTCATTCTGACTTGCTTTCACTTCCATACAGTAGAAGCTGTTGTACTGTATTTTGCACATACGTAGAGCTAAGCCTAAGAAGCCTAAGCCTCAGCCTAAGCCTAAGCCAAAGTCCAAAACTCAACTGTATGCGGTGGGGTATGTCCACTCATTCAGCGCCCTTCAGTACTCTCCGTTTCGTCCTAAACTCAACTATATGATGTGGGGTATGCAGCGTTCACTCATTCAAACGTCAGTCCAGCATTCCTCTGTTCATTCTGGCTTGCTTTCACTTCCATACAGTAGAAGCTGTACTATATTTTGCACATACGTAGAGCTTAGCCTAAGACAAAGCCTAAGCCTAAGCCTAAGCGTAAGTCCAAAACTCACACTGTATGCGGTGGGGTATGTTTCACTCATTCAGCGTCCTTCAGCACTCTCCGTTTCGTCCTAAACTCAACTGTATGATGTGGGGTATGCAGCGTTCACTCATTCAAACGTCAATCCAGCATTCCTTTGTTCATTCTGGCTTGCTTTCACTTCCATACAGTAGAAGCTGTACTATATTTTGCACATACGTAGAGCTAAGCCTAAGACTAAGCCTCAGCCTAAGCCTAAGTCCAAAACTCAGTCAACCGTATGCGGTGGGGAATGTTGACTCATTCAGTGTCCTTCAGTACTCTCCGTTTCGTCCTAAACTCAACTGTATGATGTGGGGTATGCAGCGTTCACACATTCAAACGTCAATCCAGCATTCCTCTGTTCATTCTGGCTTGCTTTCACTTCCATACAGTAGAAGCTGTTGTACTATATTTTGCACATACGAAGAGCTAAGCCTAAGCCTAAGCCTACGTAAGTCCAAAACTCAACTGTAGTGCGGTGGGGTATGTTCACTCATTCAGCGTCCTTCAGCACTTTCCGTTTCGTCCTACACTCAACTACTGTATGATGTGGGGTATGCAGCGTTCACTCATTCAAACGTCAATCCAGCATTCCTCTGTTCATTCTGGCTTGCTTTCACTTCCATACAGTAGAAGCTGTACTATATTTTGCACATACGTAGAGCTAAGCCTAAGACTAAGCCTCAGCCTAAGCCTAAGTCCAAAACTCAGTCAACTGTATGCGGTGGGGTATGTTATTGTTGACTCATTCAGTGTCCTTCAGTACTCTCCGTTTCGTCCTAAACTCAACTGTATGCAGCGTTCACTCATTCAAACGTCAATCCAGCATTCCTCTGTTCATTCTGGCTTGCTTTCACTTCCATACAGTAGAAGCTGTATATATTTTTCACATACGTAGAGCTAAGCCAAAGACTAAGACTAAGCCTAAGCCTAAGCCTAAGCCTAAGCCTAAGCCTAAGTCCAAAACTCAGTCAACTGTATGCGGTTGGGTATGTTGACTCATTCAGCGTCCTTCAGTACTCCATTTCATCCTACTCAACTGTATGATGTGGGGTATGCAGCGTTCACTCATTCAAACGTCAATCCAGCATTATTCCTCTGTTCATTCTGACTTGCTTTCACTTCCATACAGTAGAAGCTGTACTATATTTTGCACATACGTAGAGCTAAGCCTAGGACTAAGCCTAGGCCTAAGCCTAAGCCTAAGCCAAAGTCCAAAACTCAACTGTATGCGGTGGGGTATGTTCACTCATTCAGCGTCCTTCAGTACTCTCCGTTTCGTCCTAAACTCAACTGTACCAGTATGATGTGGGGTATGCAGCGTTCACTCATTCAAACGTCAATCCAGCATTCCTCTGTTCATTCTGGCTTGCTTTCACATCCATACAGTAGAAGCTGTGCTATATTATGCACACACGTAGGGCTAAGCCTAAGACTAAGCCTAAGCCTAAGCCAAGCCTAAGCCTAAGTCCTAAGTCCAAAACTCAACTGTATGCGGTGGGGTATGTTCACTCATTCAGCGTCCTTCAGTACTCTCCGTTTCGTCCTAAACTCAACTGTATGATGTGGGGTATGCAGCGTTCACTCTCATTCAAACGTCACTATCCAGCATTCCTCTGTTCATTGTGGCTTGCTTTCACTTCCATACAGTAGAAGCTGTACTATATTTTGCACATACGTAGAGCTAAGCCTATGACTAAGCCGAAGCCTATAAGTCCAAAACTCAACTGTATGCGGTGGGGTATGTTCACTCATTCAGCGTCCTTCAGTACTCTCCGTCTCATCCTAAACTCAACTGGATGATGTGGGGTATGCAGCGTTCACTCATTCAAAAGTCATCCAGCATTCCTCTGTTCACTGTGGCTTCCTTTCATTTCCATGCAGTAGAGAAGAAGTACTATATTTTGCACATACTTAGAGATAAGCCTAAGCCTAAGTAAGTCCAAAACTAACTGTAGTGCCTGTGGGGTATGTTCACTCATTCAGCGTCCTTCAGCACTTTCCGTTTCGTCCTACACTCAGCTACTGTATGATGTGGGGTATGCAGCGTTCACTCATTCAAAAGTCATC
Organism: Epsilonema sp. ZAB3_2; assembly: GCA_030247985.1. Classification (NCBI taxonomy): domain Eukaryota; kingdom Metazoa; phylum Nematoda; class Chromadorea; order Desmodorida; family Epsilonematidae; genus Epsilonema; species Epsilonema sp. ZAB3_2. The sequence goes on from JASAMW010003299.1 coordinate 30,831, forward strand.
CAGCATTCCTCTGTTCACGCTCTGGCTTGCTTTCTTTCCATACAGTAGAAGCTGTACTATATTTTGCACATACGTAGAGCTAAGCCTAAGCCTAAGTAAGTCCAAAACTAACTGTAGTGCGGTGGGGTATGTTCACTCATTCAGCGTCCTTCAGCACTTTCCGTTTCGTCCTACACTCAACTACTGTATGATGTGGGGTATGCAGCGTTCACTCATTCAAAAGTCATCCAGCATGATTCCTCTGTTCACTCTGGCTTGCTTTCATTTCCATACAGTAGACGCTGTACTATATTTTGCACATACGTAGAGTTACGCCTAAGCCTAAGCCTAAGCCTAAGCCTAAGCCTAAGCCTAAGTCCAAAACTCAACTGTAGTGCGGTGGGGTATGTTCACTCATTCAGCGTCCTTCAGCACTTTCCGTTTCGTCCTACACTCAGTTACTGTTATGATGTGGGGTATGCAGCGTTCACTCATTCAAAAGTCATCCAGCATATGTTGTCTCATTCAGTGTCCTTCAGTACTCTCCGTTTCGTCCTAAACTCAACTGTATGATGAGGGGTATGCAGCGTCCACTCATTCAAACGTCAATCCAGCATTCCTCTGTTCATTCTGGCTTGCTTTCACTTCCATACAGTAGAAGCTGTACTATATTTTGCACATACGTAGAGCTAAGCCTAAGACTAAGCCTCAGCCTAAGCCTAAGTCCAAAACTCAGTCAACTGTATGCGGTGGGGTATGTTATTGTTGACTCATTCAGTGTCCTTCAGTACTCTCCGTTTCGTCCTATACTCAACTGTATGATGTGGGGTATGCAGCGTTCACTCATTCAAACGTCAATCCAGCATTCCTCTGTTCATTCTGGCTTGCTTTCACTTCCATACAGTAGAAGCTGTATATATTTTGCACATACGTAGAGCTAAGCCAAAGACTAAGACTAAGCCTAAGCCTCAGCCTAAGCCTAAGTCCAAAACTCAGTCAACTGTATGCGGTGGGGTATGTTGACTCATTCAGCGTCCTTCAGTACTCCATTTCGTCCTACTCCACTTTATGATGTGGGGTATGCAGCGTTCACTCATTCAAACGTCAATCCAGCATTATTCCTCTGTTCATTCTGACTTGCTTTCACTTCCATACAGTAGAAGCTGTACTATATTTTGCACATACGTAGAGCTAAGCCTAGGACTAAGCCTAAGCCTAAGCCTAAGCCTAAGCCAAAGTCCAAAACTCAACTGTATGCGGTGGGGTATGTTCACTCATTCAGCGTCCTTCAGTACTCTCCGTTTCGTCCTAAACTCAACTGTATGATGTGGGGTATGCAGCGTTCACTCATTCAAACGTCAATCCAGCATTCCTCTGTTCATTCTGGCTTGCTTTCACATCCATACAGTAGAAGCTGTGCTATATTATGCACACACGTAGGGCTAAGCCTAAGACTAAGCCTAAGCCTAAGCCTAAGCCTAAGCCTAAGCCTAAGCATAAGCCTAAGTCCAAAACTCAACTGTATGCGGTGGGGTATGTTCACTCATTCAGCGTCCTTCAGTACTGTCCGTTTCGTCTTAAACTCAAATGTATGATGTGGGGTATGCAGCGTTCACTCATTCAAACGTCACTATCCAGCATTCCTCTGTTCATTGTGGCTTGCTTTCACTTCCATACAGTAGAAGCTGTACTATATTTTGCACATACGTAGAGCTAAGCCTATGACTAAGCCGAAGCCTATAAGTCCAAAACTCAACTGTATGCGGTGGGGTATGTTCACTCATTCAGCGTCCTTCAGTACTCTCCGTCTCATCCTAAACTCAACTGTATGATGTGGGGTATGCAGCGTTCACTCATTCAAAAGTCATCCAGCATTCCTCTGTTCACTCTGGCTTCCTTTCATTTCCATACAGTAGAAGAAGTACTATATTTTGCACATACGTAGAGCTAAGCCTAAGCCTAAGCCTAAGTCCAAAACTCAACTGTAGTGCGGTGGGGTATGTTCACTCATTCAGCGTCCTTCAGCACTTTCCGTTTCGTCCTACACTCAGCTACTGTATGATGTGGGGTATGCAGCGTTCACTCATTCAAAAGTCATCCAGCATTCCTCTGTTCACTCTGGCTTGCTTTCTTTCCATACAGTAGAAGCTGTACTATATTTTGCACATATGTAGAGCTAAGCCTAAGCCTAAGCCTAAGTCCAGAACTCAACTGTAGTGCGGTGGGGTATGTTCACTCATTCAGCGTCCTTCAGCACTTTCCGTTTCGTCCTACACTCAACTACTGTATGATATGGGGTATGCAGCGTTCACTCATTCAAAAGTCATCCAGCATTCCTCTGTTCACACTGGCTTGCTTTCATATTTCCATACAGTAGAAGTTGTACTATATTTTGCACATATGTAGAGCTAAGCCTAAGCCTAAGCCTAAGCCAAAGCCTAAGCCTAAGCCTAAGTCCAAAACTCAACTGTAGTGCGGTGGGGTATGTTCACTCATTCAGCGTCCTTCAGCACTTTCCGTTTCGTCCTACACTCAACTACTGTATGATATGGGGTATGCAGCGTTCACTCATTCAAAAGTCATCCAGCATTCCTCTGTTCACACTGGCTTGCTTTCATATTTCCATACAGTAGAAGTTGTACTATATTTTGCACATACGTAGAGCTAAGCCTAAGCCTAAGCCTAAGCCTAAGTCCAAAACGCAACTGTATGCGGTGGGGTATGCTCACACATTCAGCGTCCTTCAGCACTCTCCGTTTCGTCCTAAACTCAACTGTATGATGTGGGGTATGCAGCGTTCACTCATTCAAACGTCAATCCAGCATTCCTCTGTTCATTCTGGCTTGCTTTCACTTCCATACAGTAGAAGCTGTATATAGGGTGGTTTTTTTCGGTCATACGATTTTGACTGCCAATTTCAACAGGTTATCTTGCACCGATTTTGCTCAAATTTTACCCACATATTCCCGAGCGTTTGCCATTTACTTGGTAAAAATTTCGAGTTAAAATGCTGCACTGGTAGTGAGAATTAGAGCAGAGAACATGAAGTCACAATTTTCCACTATTTTCACCATAATTTTCCACTACTGCTCAATTCTTGCATAAAATTTTCGGAAAACATGACAAATGGCAATAGTGCTACATTTTTTCGAATGGTATGCACCTATGTAGACCCTTTCCATCTTTGTACCGCCTGAAAAATGTCGGGAGTCATCAAATCTGGTGATTATGGCTCATCAGCTGAAGATGCAGCACTGATGAGGCTGAGCAGCACTATTGAGAAATGAGACAATCTCCCAGTAATTCTACCAACCCTGTCAAGTCAATGTTTTTTGGAGGTTTAGGGCTTAGGTTCCATCTTGCTGAAACTATTTTGCCCTTAGGAAAGAGCATTGGGCTCCAAAAAGACGCTTCCAATCAATTGGCAGCAAAAAGTGCTTTGAAAAACCTCGAAATTGTAGGTTTGAAAGGAAGGGGCTAATTGTCATTTACCGGTGTGGTATTTTAACTCGAAATTTTTACCAAGTAAATGGCAAACGCTCGGGAATATGTGGGCAAAATTTGAGCAAAATCGGTGCAAGATAACCTGTTGAAATTGGCAGTCAAAATCGTATGACCGAAAAAAACCACCCTGTATTTTGCACATACGTAGAGCTAAGCCAAAGACTAAGACTAAGCCTAAGCCTAAGTCTAAGCCTAAGTCCAAAACTCAGTCAACTGTATGCGGTGGGGTATGTTGACTCATTCAGCGTCCTTCAGTACTCCATTTCGTCCTACTCAACTGTATGATGTGGGGTATGCAGCGTTCACTCTTTCAAACGTCAATCCAGCATTATTCCTCTGTTCATTCTGACCTGCTTTCACTTCCATACAGTAGAAGCTGTACTATATTTTGCACATACGTAGAGCTAAGCCTACGACTAAGCCTAAGCCTAAGCCTAAGCCTAATCCAAAGTCCAAAACTCAACTGTATGCGGTGGGGTATGTTCACTCATTCAGCGTCCTTCAGTACTCTCCGTTTCATCCTAAACTCAACTGTATGATGTGGGGTATGCAGCGTTCACTCATTCAAACGTCAATCCAGCATTCCTCTGTTCATTCTGGCTTGCTTTCACATCCATACAGTAGAAGCTGTGCTATATTATGCACACACGTAGGGCTAAGCCTAAGACTAAGCCTAAGCCTAATCCTAAGCCTAAGCATAAGCCTAAGTCCAAAACTCAACTGTATGCGGTGGGGTACGTTCACTCATTCAGCGTCCTTCAGTACTCTCCGTTTCGTCCTAAACTCAACTGTATGATGTGGGGTATGCAGCGTTCACTCATTCAAACGTCAATCCAGCATTCCTCTGTTCATTCTGGCTTGCTTTCACATCCATACAGTAGAAGCTGTGCTATATTATGCACACACGTAGGGCTAAGCCTAAGACTAAGCCTAAGCCTAAGCCTAAGCCTAAGCATAAGCCTAAGTCCAAAACTCAACTGTATGCGGTGGGGTATGTTCACTCATTCAGCGTCCTTCAGTACTCTCCGTCTCATCCTAAACTCAACTGTATGATGTGGGGTATGCAGCGTTCACTCATTCAAAAGTCATCCAGCATTCCTCTGTTCACTCTGGCTTCCTTTCATTTCCATACAGTAGAAGAAGTACTATATTTTGCACATACGTAGAGCTAAGCCTAAGCCTAAGCCTAAGTCCAAAACTCAACTGTAGTGCGGTGGGGTATGTTCACTCATTCAGCGTCCTTCAGCACTTTCCGTTTCGTCCTACATTCAGTTACTGTATGATGTGGGGTATGCAGCGTTCACTCATTCAAAAGTCATCCAGCATTCCTCTGTTCACTCTGGCTTGCTTTCTTTCCATACAGTAGAAGCTGTACTATATTTTGCACATACGTAGAGCTAAGCCTAAGCCTAAGCCTAAGTCCAAAACTCAACTGTAGTGCGGTGGGGTATGTTCACTCATTCAGCGTCCTTCAGCACTTTCCGTTTCGTCCTACACTCAACTACTGTATGATATGGGGTATGCAGCGTTCACTCATTCAAAAGTCATCCAGCATTCCTCTGTTCACACTGGCTTGCTTTCATATTTCCATACAGTAGAAGTTGTACTATATTTTGCACATACGTACGTAGAGCTAAGCCTAAGCCTAAGCCTAAGCCTAAGCCTAAGCCTAAGTCCAAAACTCAACTGTAGTGCGGTGGGGTATGTTCACTCATTCAGCGTCCTTCAGCACTTTCCATTTCGTCCTACACTCAGCTACTGTATGATATGGGGTATGCAGCGTTCACTCATTCAAAAGTCATCCAGCATTCCTCTGTTCACTCTGGCTTGCTTTCATTTCCATACAGTAGAAGCTGTTCTATATTTTGCACATACGTAGAGCTAAGCCTAAGCCTAAGCCTAAGTCCAAAACTCAACTGTAGTGCGGTGGGGTATGCTCACACATTCAGCGTCCTTCAGCACTCTCCGTTTTGTCCTAAACTCAACTACTGTATGATGTACTGTATGCAGCGTTCACTCATTCACAAGTCATCCAGCATTCCTCTGTTCACACTGGCTTGCTTTCATCTCATACAGTAGAAGCTGTACTATATTTTGCACATACGTAGAGCTAAGCCTAAGCCTAAGCCTAAGCCTAAGCCTAAGCCTAAGTCCAAAACTCAACTGTATGCGGTGGGGTATGTTCACGCATTCAGCGTCCTTCAGCACTCTCCGTTTTGTCCTAAACTCAACTACTGCATGATATGGGGTATGCAGCGTTCACTCATTCAAAAGTCATCCAGCATTCCTCTGTTCACACTGGCTTGCTTTCATCTCATACAGAAGAAGCTGTACTATATTTTGCACATACGTAGAGCTAAGCCTAAGCCTAAGCCTCAGTCCAAAACTCAACTGTATGCGGTGAGGTATGTTACTCATTCAGCGTCCTTCAGCACTCTCCGTTTCGTCCTAAACTCAACTACTGTATGATATGGGGTATGCGTATGCAGCGCAGGGTTGCCTATCATTATCAAAATTATCATATCATAATTGCAAACTTGGCCGTTTTGAATTTTAATAATCATATTATATTATATTAAAATTAAACAGGGTGTGCTATTATCGTATTATATTATATTAAAATTAAAAGCGCTAATTTTAATAGAAAAATATCAAAATTAATTTTGATAGTACAGTAATTTCGAGCTATTTCACTTGAGAAAAGTGAAAACTGCCGGAATTATGTGCTGTACACACTTGTATCTGAGAGCAAGAATGGTGCTTGAAACCACCTAAATTTAAATGTGTGATGGCTCACTGATGCTATTTAGGCCCATATGTACACAATTCTGTTCTTCACGGATGAACAGGGTCTTCATGGATGCATAAAAATATGTTTTCATATATCAAAATTATCAATATATCAAATTAAATTAAATTTCTAATCACTATATCATATTATATTAAAATTAAATTGAGGGTCTTTATATCATATCATATTATATTAAAATTAAAATTTAATTTTGATAGGCAACCCTGATGCAGCGTTCACTCATTCAAAAGTCATCCAGCATTCCTCTGTTCACACTGGCTAGCTTTCATATTTCCATACTGTAGAAGTTGTACTATATTTTGCACATACGTAGAGCTAAGCCTAAGCCTAAGCCCAAAACTCAACTGCATGCGGTGAGGCATGTTACTCATTCAGCGTCCTTCAGCACTCTCAGTTTCGTCCTAAAGTCAACTGTATGATGTTGGGTATGCAGCGTTCACTCATTCAAAAGTCATCCAGCATTCCTCTGTTAACTCTGGCTTGCTTTCATCTCATACAGTAGAAGCTGTACTATATTTTGTGCATACGTAGAGCTAAGCCTAAGCCCAAAACTCAATTTCAGTATACAGCTGCTACCGTATGAATGGAAGCAAGTCAAATGAATAGGGGAATGTTGGATTACGTTTGAATGAGTGAACGTGCATACCTCACAAAGTATACTTTACTGTAATAAGCTTTTACTGCATTTCACACAAGTACACACGCGACACATCACATACAGTACGCAACGTTTAGTTATGCTGTGCGTATATCGTACAGCCAACGACATGGTAAGAGGCGAAGCAGCAAGCTGAATAAGTATATCAATCAATCAACCATTTGTCTGGGAAGAAAGAATGACTTAACGTACAACAGCATTTGCCATGTAAACATACACGACCACACGTGATATGGACAAGCAACTGAACACACCATTCCTTACTACTGTAGGATGCCCATATACTACACAATAACGTAAGCTACACTATGACACACTATACGTAGTCACACACTGTACGTACACAATAGCTACACTATACGTATCTACTGTACATAACACTAGTACCATACGTACGTACACAAAAACATATAATGACATGGATGTGACAACGGTGTAGCGTAGGTACTACAAGACAAGGACACAGAGAGAAAAGGAAAGCATTCCTTCCTATAGCCTATGTACAGCATGGCAGGTACATCAGTGAACTCATGCGTCACTACACTAGACAGCAGAAGCACAGAGCACTGGAGAAAACACAGACAAAAGAGCATCAGCTTTCACTACATATGTTCGGTGTACGGAACACGCAACAGTACTGACTGACTTTTTTAACCGCAGTTTAGGCTTAACCATATTATGTACATAGAGTGGGCATACCACAACACAGGAAGGAGGAGAGCAGCCAATGACAGCTTCGCTCTCACTTTCGCCTGACACGCTCAACCAATGAGGAGATAAGAAAGGACCGGTGAGTAGCACTTGTAGTGAGGGAACGGGAGGACGACTGAGGGTCATAATTCCATGCCTTGCGTCTCATCTGAAAGAGATATTCAGCCGTTATGGTTGCTGAGACATTCAGCCCTGAAACTTAGGTTGCCGGGTCTACCCCATGACCGGGTCTACCCCATGACCGGGTTTACCCCACAGTACCCTACGCCTACCTTCCGAGAAATCGGAAATGGTGCTCTCCGAGTCGTACTCGTCGCAGGGTTCCGAGTACGCACCGCCTCCCGCTCTCGTTCCTCTTTCAAATGAGCTATTTGCTTCATCATTTGCCGAAGCTGCAAGTTCATAGGCGCTTAGATGACCGGGTTTACCCCACACCCTGTGTCTGCCTTCCGAGAAGTCGGAGATGGTGCTCTCTGAGTCGTCGCCGGGTTCCGAGTACGCACCGCCTCTCGCTCCCTTTTTCAAATGAGCTATCAAATGAGCTATTTGGTTCATCTATGCCTAAGTTGCAAGTTCATAGGCGCTTAGATGACCGGGTTTACCCCACAGTACCCTACCCTACCTTCCGAGAAGTCGGAGATGGTGCTCTCCGAGTCGTCGCCGGGTTCCGAGTCTCCTCCTGCTCTCGTCGTTCGCTCCTGAGAGGCGGCGGCAGCGGCGGTTCGGCTGCTGCGGGGCGCTTGGGCGGCGCCGGGTCCGTCTGTCTCCGGACAGTACTTCCGCAGCGACTCCTCCTTCGCGTACTTCTCAACGTACTCTGCGACAAGAAAGGAAGCACGCGAATGCATGGATTAACACCTACCCCGAGAAAGCGTCATTGTTGAGAACACGAAAACAATTTGTTGTCCGTTTTTGTATGGGTGTTGTCGGTTCGGACAACAACGGTACAAAAACGGACAACTAACGGACAACAAGTTGTTGTCGGTTTGTTGTCCGTTCCGACAACACCATATAAAAACGGACAACAAATTTTTTTTGTGTTGTCAACAATGATGCTTCCTCGGGGTAGGTGTTAAAAAGTGAGGATCCTGCTGGGTAGTAATACCGTATTTTTGGGTGCATTCGCCTTGCTCCATAAGAGCAGAGTTGTCGTTTCGACCTCCCCGCCGAATTTGAGCTGTAGTTATCATATACAGGCAAAGCACGCGGCCGAAGCAATTATTTCTTACGCAAAGTACGCCGAATTTTCAGCTGCAGAGCTCAAATTATCGGCGGGGAGGTCGAAACGACAACTGCTCTAGCAAGGCGAATAGTCTGGCCAGTATATTCTAATACACCCAAGTATTACCACCCAGTATATCAGCGTATAACCCCCCCCCCCCCCCCCCCATTGAACCCCTCAATTTTTATAAACCCAACAATACGGGAGTTAGACCTGGTCCTATTTGTGGAGTTCTGCGCCTTCAGTACGAGGGTCGGCGAGGTATGTACGTAGTAGGCGAGCTTCATAAAATACGTCACGCAAAAATGTATCAGTCGATACTCTTCCTCCCCTTACGTCACGCACATGGAGTATCACAACGTCACGCTAACGTCACATCCTCCCCTCCCCTATTTTTTCGTGACGTAATATATATGAAGTTCCCCGAGTATGTATACTCTCCACGTTATTAGCCTTACCTCTGCATTTTCTCTTGAATTCGTCTGGCTTGTGTAGATAGAGAGCAGCTGCGTCACCGTTTAGCGGATCCGTCCCATTCGGATAAGTCAGCAGCTGAGGCAAGAAAGACTCGAATATGTTGGCCAAATCTACATACACAAACACACAACACAGATTAGATAAAGCTGACGTGTAGAGAAATAATAAAGATACCGAACGAGAGTGCGGAGATTTTCGAAATCGCGGAATGCCTTTTCGCGCAAAGTAGTAAATTGCACTGGCACCTCAGTGTATTTCACGCAAGAAGTGTTCCGCGACTTCGGAATCCCGTTTTACGCAGAAAATGCGAACAGCGAGAAATAAGTTAGGCGTTGACAAGTCCTGCTTATCAGTTTTCGACCTCATAAAACCCATGTTCAAGGCCTTCCTTGTGGGATAGTACAGTAGAGCACATGCATACCACATGCTAGGTTTAAGTCTAGCGTACCGTAAAGAGCGCTCCAAGCTTGATTGATCACATCCAAGCACACAGTACCAGACGCCTCGTCAATATTGGGATGATAAATTCGATTCATGAAACCTGTACACAAGAAATCTGTTTTCTACAGAAACATCACAAATATAGGCTCCCTGTTTAAAGGAGTTGTTCAGGAGTTATATATTTTTGGTAACCATGATAAAGCATGTTTTAAGGTTCGTTAGTTTACCAATGGACGGCGATTTGAAGGGATATTTATCAGGTAAGTCAACTCGTACTCTCCATACACCGCCCTCGTAAGGAGCTACAATAAAGCACGCGTTTATTTGCCGGGTTATGACAGGTCTTAACACATACCGCGACAAGCCGTCATTGTTGTCAACAAGTCGCTCAGCTGTTGTCGGATTGTTGACGAATATTATATTGGTGACGAAATGACAACAATATATTATTCGTCAATAATCGGACAACAAACCGACAACAGCTGAGTGACTTGTCGTCAACAATAATGGCTGCTCGCGGTATGTGTTAACGACCGTATGGAGTGACGGTGGGCGTATATGCCCATATGGGCGGTTTTGTTCCACACTACCCAACAGCGGGTTACCTCAATGCAGGGGTTTTTGCAAACCCGAATACCCCCAATATGATAAATCAACAAATAGACGCATTGTCTTACTGCTTTTGGGACCGTAAAACTTGACGGCGAACTCGTTGAGACCACCCAAAATCGTCACTTCATGCTTGCTCTCAATCCTAAACGACAAAGGCAGGTAGGTAAGTAAAACTGGGGAAACGATCAAGGCCGAGGGTACACGGGATTAGCACCCTCGCTGTAAATTTGTACAATTTATCTACAGGTTCTGCATATTGCCCCCTACAATTTGGCATGGACGGACACAGCTTGAAGTATGGACTTGTTTGGTAACAAAAATATTAACTCCTCCCGGGATTCAAAGTCTCCGACGCCAACCGGTTGCACAACCGACATATGGAGCAGTACAACAGACGTCAACCGACATATAGCGGTTGCGCAACCGACGCCAACCGCGAAGAAAAGAAAAGGAAAGAAAAAGAAAGAAAGTGCAGGACAGTGTTGCAGGACAGTGCAGGACGTTATTCTTTATTCACTTCAATTCAGCATCACAAGCAAGAAATATTCCTGCACTTTCTTTCTTCTTTTCTGTCCTTTTCTTTTCTTCGCGGTTGGCGTCGGTTGCGCAACCGCTATATGTCGGTTGACGTCTGTTGTACAACTGCTCCATATGTCGGTTGGCGTCGGTTGTGCAACCGGTTGGCGTCGGAGACTTTGAATCCCGGGAGGAGTTAATGGCAAGTCCATAGAAAAAGATGTCCATGGGAATCTTCGCCAAAACTCGATCTTTACCGTTTTATGAACTACATGTACAGTACAACGACAATCTGAATTATTTTTTCCATCTGTTGTTGGGTTGAGATTAGCGATGTACGTACGTTCAAAGTACGCCACAAAAGTCAGTGGCTGCCCGACGCTTTTTCTGGAGTAGGGTACTGTGGGGTAAACCCGGCCACCTAAGCTCCTTTGAACTTTCTGTTTCAACAAGTGATGAACCAAGCAACTCATTTGAAAGAAGAGAGATCAAGGAATCGATTGGTATCATATTTGTCTCAATCGGTCCATTGGTTGTTGAGATATGCAGCCCTGCAACTTTAGGCGGCCGGATTTTCCCAAGGCCGGGTTTCCCCATAGTACCCTCACCTGGTGACCACCGAAAAGACAAAGTCTTAGCGTAACTGGTCCATAGGCCTATTCACTCACAGTTTGATAACATCAGTATCCATCCGTCTCTTCCCGGCACTTGGTGATGACATCTTATCCTTCCTTTCTGATGATCCAGTTGAATCTTTTCACCTGCTCCTTTTTTCCTGAGCGTCAAACGTATTTACAGCTCAGAGGCGATGCAAACTGCTCACATCTTCCGCTGTCGTCGTCATTTTTGAGAAAAGCCTATCATCAATCCACATCCACTGATGAAACAAAGAAACACGAAAGAAAGAAATACAAGGTTGCCAGATTCGATAATGTACGCTTGTACGGCAAGCAGGAGCAAACAATAGCAGTATTCTTGAATGGACAAAGAGAACAAATGCAGACAGGTCAGCTGGGAAGAAAGTTTATTCGTGAGAATTATTCACATAATACCAATGCTTGACCCTGTGTGATACGAGCTTACTTAGCCAAAGTATTTGGCTGTTCTTGTTTTGTATCCACAGCGCATCAGATCTGGCATATTCACAAAAGTAAATAAATCCAGCCAACGTTGGTAAAATGCAGCCAGTAAATCTATGGGTTTTTTTCAGTTGAAAAGAAGGGCTTCAGCAAGGGTTGGGGTTGGGGTCAGCAAGGGTTGGCTACCCCAAAAATGCATGCTTCGGGAGAGAAAAATGCGAAAAATTAGGTGTACGCTTTTTGCAACATATGAAAAGCGACATCGATAACAACTGCAGTGGGCCAAGGATAAGAATTTGAGACTGTTGGGTGGGAAAATTGGTTCCAAGCTTCCAAAAATGGCAAAAGTAAAAGCAATAGTCCCGTAAAAAGTGCCAATAAATAAAAACTTTGGAAGGGAGCAGGATGGAGAGGTGAAAAGAACATTTCCGGTGGCCGTTGGTAGAGTATGTGGACGACAGATTTACTGGCTCTATTTCGCTTTTCTGTCAAAATGGGAATTTTGTCAGTCAGCTGATTTTCGCACTTATTTAGCGCACAGCCGCACACGTGACGCGGAACGCTATTATCCATCACACGTGACTAGGGTCACCCCTGACAAGCAATCCCAACTTATTATCCTGAAACATGAAACCTTGATGAAACGATAGCCATCGCAATAGCTTTCTCACAACATGGCATATTGTGACGGAAACGAATACTGAAGGTGGACGTTTTGATGACTGTTGTCCGATGTGACCAAAAGGGAATGACATTGTAGGTCATCTAGCGCCGTGTATGTTGAGTGAATGATGCACGCGTACTTGGTTGCATAATTGTATGGTGTGTGTGAGGTGTTCATAGTATCCTACACTGTGTATATAGGTGTTGGAGGATGCAGTCAAAAGAATGCAAGAGTACGGTAGAAAATTCGAGAAGCAGCAGCTAGAAATAGCTAATAATAGTTTTATAAAAAGAGGAGGTGGCTGGCATCGCCAGTCGCTGACGTAAATCAAGATGGTGGATCGAAAGATTCGAATGTTCTGGAAAGTTCTGGAAGGAGATCACTTTGATGGTCTGAGGCCCTAGCCGCAGGCAATTGCCAGTATCTTCTGTCAGTTCGGTTGTAATGTTGGGTTGCAGTTTAGTCGGTTTGGTTCTTTCGAGTTCTGTCTCTCTTTGATGTGTTTATGAATTTCCCTTCGGGTTGAATACGAGTTACGGTAACTGGGACCGTTGGGTCCACCGCAGTCCTTCATATTGAGTCTTATAAAAACGTCAGGGTCCAACGAAGTGATAGCTAATTGACAAACTGTACGAGTTTGTTACATGGTAGCAGAGCGTTAACGTCGATCCCCAATTTTTGCTTCCAAAAAGCGCAGCGCATATTTCGTAGTATCAAAAGTGGGCGGTCCCGCAATAAATTTCAGCCAATCAGCGGCTCTTAGCTAACATTTCGTTGGGCGAAAGCTAAGCTAGCATGTAGCTAGGCACGCTGCTTTGCTTCATTGTTCACTTCGATCGGCTTCGGCGGTTTTCTCTTGGTGTTCGTTTGCGTCTTCGTGATTTTCTGCGTATTTCTTTTGACTTCAATTCACGGGTTGGTTCTACTATTTTGGCTTTGTTGGTGGTCTCTTGGCAGTTTTCGGCAATAATGTAAGCATTCTGGTATCTGTGCTATTGTGTCAAATTGAGAGGGCTGTACTCATTGGTGAATAAATTACAGTAGGACTCCCTTATGCTGCTCGCATACATATTGTTCTAATGAGGTGATTTTTGGTCTAAAAGCTACAGAGCGTGAAGGAACCGGTTCCGCTACCTCATGCGGCGTGTTTCGAAGTACCCCGGCGCGCTACGGCTTGTGCTTTTGTCAGGGCCGACAGAGTATAAAGTTGTAGGGGTATTTTCGTGCACGTCGCACACCGTCGGCGCCGTTTTTCGGCACGACACCGCAGTCATTCACATTGTCTTCTTTTTTATTTTTTGTCCTTTAAGTAGGCAGCTCTGTAGCCATCATGGTTAATGAGAATGATAATGCCCAGGCTGATGCGGCAGCTGGGGAGAGGGAGCTTCGTATTGTGAAACGTGATTTGCAAAAAAATATAGATGAGTTACAGCAGGCATTGAATACAAAGGTATCTGAATTAAAGAAAGAAAGGAAGAAAAAAGAAAAAGGGGAGGAAAAGTAGTATTGATGGAAGTTGGGGAGAATGATTGAGCTGTTTGATTTAGTTGCACGTGCCAATAATTGGGGTGATCCAAAAAAGTGCCGAATTTTACCTGCGTATTTACGTGACATAGCGCTGGAGGTATACAGGGATATTGAGCGCTGGAGGTATACAGGGATATTGCTCAAGCTAGGCAAGCTAGTTGGGAGCATTTGACTACTGATTTGAAGGAGCGATGGCAACCACCAGAATTGAAAAAAAAATTTAAGCAAACCGAACCTTATGCGCACGTTTAAAAAAGGGACGAGTCTGTGTTGGAATTTGCAGCGGAAATTAAAAAAATTAATTTGAAGGGTTTTTACTAATTATTCTGCCAGGCTGAGAATGATTTGCTTTTGAATAAAATTGTGAACAAGTTGAGGCCTGAACTGCGAAACTTAGTTATGATGTTTGAACCAGCTGATTTTCGATCAGCGGTACAGAAAGTGCAAAAATTGGAAGCTCAGCAGCGTCTTTTGAATGATCCAATGGCAAAAAAGGCTGCAGGGGTTAGCCAAATTAGTGGGCTAGGATTGATGTCAAGCGTGCCAAGTAGGGATGACATTTCGTGTATTTCCAATAAATTGGATGCTTTGCTTATGCATACTGCGGATGCAAATGTGAATGCATTGAATTTGATGCACCCCCAGAATCGCCCATATCTCATTCAGTCGCGCAATACTGTTCGATATTCGGGGGTATACCGTAATCCGGAGGCCAGAGGGACCTTTCATTAGCAGGGGTGCGTTTGCAGGGCGTGCTCAGTTTTCTTTTCAATCAGCGCCACGTAATGCGGTATCTCGGGACGGAGATAAGAATTGTTTTCGATGTGGTAGGCCGGGACATTTTGAACGAAATTGCTATGCGAGATCGCCGCGTCAAAACTTCTCGCCTCCGGCGCCAAAAGTAGCGAGGGGAATGGCGCCGAGAAATGTGAGCGGAGTAAATGTCGTGCATACAATGCATGTAACCGTACCTGAACAACATACACCAGCCGAACAACCAGTGATAGAGCAATCTGGGGATCTAGATGTAATCATGGTGGATAATGTTGACGCCTTGAAAAAAGAGAATGAAAGCTTGCGAGAACAGAATACTCGCTTGGGGGCTAGGCTTTGCGCTGTATCTTCACCAGGATCAAAGCATAATGCCGCTAACATCCACGTTATTTCTTCTCACAGCAAAAGCGTATCAAGCTTAGAGCAAAAAGCGCCAGAAGGCACTTGTAGTTCTTTACATACGTACACTAACCCGAATTGTTCCACATCGGTCTTGCCTCTTCTTGGGTTGTTAGCGATACTGACCTTGGCTGTGCATAGCGTGAATGGAGAGAGAGCTAATCTTTTGCTTTTGCCGCCAGAACCATTGGTATGTCAGTCAAGCGCAGGGCGTACATTATGGAACCTCCCAGGAGAGCTAAATTGCAAGCCAGATTTATCAGGGGACGTTCAAGAGCCAATACCCAAACAAATCCAGCTTTTCAAGCGCAATCTGGTTCAGTGCAAATCAGTTGCTTATCTATGTAAGAAAATAACCCAAACAGTGGAGACTTTTTCCTTTTTCTTTGGGGATGAAAATTGTAAACGGGAACACACAAAGAAAAGAGCCGATGTCTGTGGCCGAGTGCAAACAAATGATGCGTTATAAAAAATGTTCGGAGGGCACCTTAATAATAAGGGTGGAGTTTGGTAGACAGAAAATAAGGTACACAGTTTGGCAGTACCCTGGGGGTAGTATATTCATTGTTGCAAGTGGGTTAAATTTGAGAAAACAACTGCTTCGTTTGAGAAACAACCGTTTTCAAGCGACATAGAGCCAACAAAATGGGAAGCACAAATGGGAATACTAGGCATTGCTATTATAAGCAGGAGGATTGTGCGTTAGATGAGGGGTCATACTGATTTGGCGAAAAGATGACCACGAACGCTGTGCGTATTTACCTTGGCGAACAGTAGGGGGCAAGCAGTTAGGGAAAACTTGGTCTGATGATGGGAATTTGGCTCTTACAGTAACCCATCCTAAGGAAACTCGGACGTGTGCGGGTGAGACATTGGTAATGACCGATCAGGGGTGCCTTTTCGAGAAGTGGCAAGAGTGAAGCACGCGGCGCGCGAGGATGCAGTAGGAGTTGTTACATCAGAGCAGCTTTGCGGAACGCGTGAGTGTGGAACCAGAGATAGGTAGCTAAAAGGCATATAAACATAAAACAAGAAAAATCCAAAACAAAAAAGAATTTATTTACGCTGCACAAATTTTATTGGTATGTGCTGAAACGGAGATAGGTATGTACATGTGTATGTGCGTTGTAGTAGATGTTTCTGTACACATGGCGTGTGTGTATATGGCACATGATGTTCTTGTATCTTGTGAACGGCACGTGCCATATGTACTGTACCTGTGATTGTAGTTTTTGTGGCCTTGTTGGTGTTTATTTTTTGGTTATGTCCTATATGTGGTACCAAATGTTAGATTGAATACAAATGTATGGTGTCGCGTTTCCCATGATTGCGTGCATGCAGTATGTTAAGTACTAATAGTAATACGTATGACGTTTTGGTTCATTTGGACGCGTGGTTCATTTTGGCGTGCGTGCGGTTCATTTTGGCGGGCGTGCGGTTAAGCGATTGGCGTGAAAACTTTATACTGTTGTCTGATTGCTAATGTTGAAGAGTATACATTCGCGCGTGAACTTCAGCATGTTTTGCAAGTAATTTTGGTCTTGTGTGTCATGTTGTCATGTCATGTTGTGTGCCTGTGTGGCATGAATGTCATGTTATGTTGAGTGTTTGTTCTTGTTGTGCGAGGTAGAGAAAGGTAATCGTACACTTTTGGACATGCTTTCTAAATTTGTGGCAAGCAATATGACAAACTGGGATTATTACTTATGTTTCGTCTTTTTGCTTACAACATGTCTGCACATGAGAGCAAGGGGGAAAGTCCATTTTTTCTTTGTCACGCATGTGATCCATTGTTACCTGTGGACGTGGCATTATTGCCTAAACTGAGTACGTGTGTGGAAATAGAAGATTATAAGGATGACATTGTACATAACATGCAATCGGCATGGAAATTAGCACGGGAAAAATATAGAAAAAGCTCAGGAAAAACAGAAGGTACAGTATGACAAAAAAGTGCGCATGTTTTTGAACCCGATTGGGCGTTAGAGTATGGCTCCATAATCGTTCGGTACAAAAGGGTCAAACGCCGAAATTGGGCGTCCATGGAAAGGGCCATATCGAGTCTCTGAGTTGGACATGTCGCACGTACAAATTTTATTCATGTGATGCCCCATAGCAAATGAATGTGGGTTCATAGGTTGAAACCTCGCCATCTTCCAGTGGTTTCTGATCCTGGAGAGGCCTTAAAGGATGCAGAAAATCAGCCTTCTCTTCTTGACATTTTCAATCATTTTTAGTGTGTATGCATGTATGTGATTCCTTCATTTCAGCTGCATGCATGAATTATTTCCCTTATACTGTAGATCGACAGTGCATACTTCGAGCTTCGGCTCACCGCAGTCATTCACATTGTTCTTTGACATACTACGAGCTTCGGCTCACCGCAGTCATTCACATCGTTTCTTGACAAATTGACAGACAAACTTCTATTTGGTAAGTTATTATTTTATTAATTGTCTGCTAGCACATTGCTCATCCACTTTTCCTTCTTCCTGGATGGCAACGCCAAGCCATCGTCCACTTGACAAGTTGCTACCTGAATTTTATGCAAGTGCTTTTCCTTCGGGATTTTTGACAATAATAATGACTTAGTGAATTTTTATTTTCGGGATGTTATTCGTAAAAAAGCGGAAGAACTTCAACTTTCAATGGCAAAATCTGGGATAACCCAAAGACATTTCATTCCTCCCAGTAAATAAATAAACAATAAGGTTATTGTATGTGTGGAATGCAGGATGTTACTTTTAGTATCTATCTTTTTCGTCGCACATCTTCTGGCAATAGGACAAAAAGACAAGCAGAAATCTGTCCATTTCGACCTCCTTCGGGATGGTGCACATCTTGTGGCATCAGAGCTGGCTGTCTTGCTGAGTGTGACCAAGTTCGATTGCTTACCCTACTCTCTAAAGGTAAGTAAAATACCTGTTAAGGTAGTCACATTAGTGTATGGTGAGGCAACGGATGAGAATACGCTATGTTATGTAATGGCAGTGGTGGCAGATTGCATGTATGCCATTTATCAAGCTTGTCCTGATAACACTACTAGTACTAAATATTTTAAAGTACATTTGGATAGCATTAACGCTTTGCAGACTGACCATGGTACTACACGATATGTCATAAATCATCACGCAATTGCTAAAAAAGAAATGAAGAATGTGATATCTTCATTCGCTCTTGCTGATAACAAAGTATTTGTTAAATTTGAGCGCATGTTTGCCTAATTGTTACGGTAGAATAAGTATTGCTAAAATTGCCACTAATGGACCTTATAAGTATAACCTTTCATTGGTATTCTAAAAGGTACTGTATTGTACGTATAAATACGTAAAAGGTCATATATATATACGTATGTAAGTCGGCTGCTAAAATGTTCTTCTAACGAGTTTAATAAAATGTGCCGTATCTTACTAACTGTACACTTACGTATGCATGAAATTGTTTGCATGCAATATTTATTCATACGTATGTAATATGTACGAACTGATCCACTAATCGCTAACCACTAATTCGTGGCTTGTCCACACCGCAGTCATTCACAAAGTTTCCATACCTTTCTTTTACCATCGCGTCGAGACTTCGTCTGCTTATATTATCGTCGAGGCTTTATCTGCTTATACTATCGAAATTTTCAACATGGCAATCTGCTGTTTTCAGCTAAATTCGTCATCGAGCTACTGTACATCAGCACCTATAGTGTAACTACGTCAAAAGCGAAACTGCATCTCAACTCTACTACGGCAATATCGACTGTACAACTTTGCTATCGTCACTTGTACCGTGATTTACGGCAGTCTACTTTATGTCAAACACTGTAATGGCCTCTGGATCTGGATCTGGATGGCCCATCGGGGCGACAGTGGAAAGTCGGTCGCGTCGACAACGGACGCCGGCAGATGCAGCCAGGAGGCCCAGAGATGATGCAGTGAAAGATCTGGAGGAGGACGAAAGAGCGCAAGTAGAGGGGCAACCTGCTCCTCCTCTGGAATACAATCTGGTCCACCGTGTGGTGGTAGCGGGGCCACAAGGATCGACCTTCGAGTGCTCGGTCTATCGGCCCCCGGAGGGTTTCATGGCCCGAGTGATTAGTCCGTGGAGACCGGGTCCCCTTCCTCAGGTGGTGCGCCGGTTTGTGGACCCCCTCCGGCTGCAGCAGGAACGAGTTCCACTGGGATTGCGAACTGCGGTGATGGGGCATAGAAATCAAATGAAATGCCCATCCCGCATTTCCCATGAGGCTGCAAGGCGGGTTGATGAGGCGACCAGAGCAGCAGCTGCAGATACGACAGACGCTATCATATTGAGCCACCACCGCATTCGCCTTGAAGATTCTATTTTGCAGCAGGCATCCGGCGCCTCCCTCCTTGACGCCGAGGGCGGCGTCACTGACTCGGCGGGGGGTGGTGCTGACGAGGACGCTGAAGAGGACGGAAACGGAAGCAGAAGCGGAAGTGAGATGGATCTGCGTGATCGTTTTCCTTTTTTGTAGTGTCCTGCACTTATGTATGCGTTCTGTATTTTTGGGGAAAAATGGAATTTTTGTGTACATAATAGGTATGTATTACATAGGTATATGTACTTATGGTTAGAGCAGTGTGTGTGTACATATATTGTATACATACAGAAGGTAGGTGAGTCTGTCTGTACATGTTTATCTTCTTTACGTTATGCATACCATACGTGCTATAATTCATCCTGAACATTGACCCTGAAAATTGTGTATGCGACTCTTAAATGGTCACATTTTGACTCTTATGTAATTCTATTGATTGATTTAGATTAACTTTGATCCTGACCCTAAGTATAATTTGGTATGTATAAAATGTGGCGACGAGGTCGTCTTTGCTTAATGGGGGAGGTGTGACGGAAACGAATACTGAAGGTGGACGTTTTGATGACTGTTGTCCGATGTGACCAAAAGGGAATGACATTGTAGGTCATCTAGCGCCGTGTATGTTGAGTGAATGATGCACGCGTACTTGGTTGCATAATTGTATGGTGTGTGTGAGGTGTTCATAGTATCCTACACTGTGTATATAGGTGTTGGAGGATGCAGTCAAAAGAATGCAAGAGTACGGTAGAAAATTCGAGAAGCAGCAGCTAGAAATAGCTAATAATAGTTTTATAAAAAGAGGAGGTGGCTGGCATCGCCAGTCGCTGACGTAAATCAAGATGGTGGATCGAAAGATTCGAATGTTCTGGAAAGTTCTGGAAGGAGATCACTTTGATGGTCTGAGGCCCTAGCCGCAGGCAATTGCCAGTATCTTCTGTCAGTTCGGTTGTAATGTTGGGTTGCAGTTTAGTCGGTTTGGTTCTTTCGAGTTCTGTCTCTCTTTGATGTGTTTATGAATTTCCCTTCGGGTTGAATACGAGTTACGGTAACTGGGACCGTTGGGTCCACCGCAGTCCTTCATATTGAGTCTTATAAAAACGTCAGGGTCCAACGAAGTGATAGCTAATTGACAAACTGTACGAGTTTGTTACAATATATCACCAGTCACCATCATACCTCACATAACGTACAAACAGTGTGCTGTGTACAACTGTACAAACAAAGGCACCTACCTTACCTACATAGAATACAATTGTCTAAAACATTCCAAAAATTGATGAAACTCCATCATCACAGCTATGATAGCGGATGGGTTGGGGTTGGGCAAATGAAACCATAATCAACACAATAAAGTGAGGCAACGTTGAAACGATGCGCATGTCAACAAATGCAAATATGTACAAAATACAAGCGAGTACACACACATGTACGGACGTACAGCCTACATACTGCAAGTACGGCCGGCCTTACATTTACACACAATAAATGGAAAAAACATAAAACAACCAGCCAGCACGAACAAAAAAGCAAGTGTCAACATCATCAATAGTGTTCAAAGCCGGACTTTCAAAATCGCTGGCATACATTACATTAGGCGTACATAGAAGCTCAATTACATGCAATACCTATGTACATGCCTATGCAATACAGTATGGAGGCGATGTACAATTAGACATGAATCAAGATTGAGCCAACTTCCAAGCAGTGAAACAAACCGTAGTACCGTAACGTTCAGCCAATAGCGGTCAGCTAGACACCACAATATACTGTATATTCCTGCAGATTGCATGCAGAGGCAACTTATAGTGAGCGAAAAGTGCTAGCGCGATTGCATAGTACGTATGTACAAAGGAAGTAGGCTCTGATTGAGTTCCAGAGTTGCTGTCAAAAGAGGACGGCGCAGGATAGGAATTCTCCAATTTACCTTTATCCCATCATAATGCTCCGGCACAATTTGTGTTCCATTAAACCTGGTCCCAAAGCGAACGAAAAGGAAAGGTACAGTACATATTACAGTACATGGCGCTTCGTCGACTTAGTTTTTACTACGTACATAAATATATTTTGTCTTCGTTCGCTTCGGGACCAGGTTTAATGAAACACAAATCGTTGCTGAGCATCATGACGGGAACACCCTGGATAAAACGATAAGCTAACCCCCCCCCCCCCCTTCAAATGCCGTTCCTTCTTAATGTTGCTGCTGCCGCGCCTGTTTAGTCCGGACCGCCCGAATATTGGGCACCACCGCCGCCAATGGCTTGGCCTTCCTCAGGAACGGGTGTCGAAGGAGCTGGTCCGAACTCGCCCGTTGCTCTACCTCCACCTACAACAAGAAAACAAAACAAACAAAGTTTCTTCTCCGCGTGCATTACGTATGAACATGAGATAAAACAAGCAATGCACGTAGAAGGATACTCACTCCACCATATGCAGAAAGGCGATTGGGTTGGTCGATGGCGACCCCGCGGCATTTAGTGAAAGTTTAGATTGGTGGTGGTTGCGAGGTCATCGACGTCATTTGTTGTCAATTCTTCTTTTCACCCGCTCCTTTGACGCTTCCAGATGATTGAAACAAGGTCGACGACCTCGCACCCGCAGACACCGATTCAAACTTTCACAAAGCACCGCGGGGTCGCCATTGACCAACCCAATAGCTTTACTGCATATGGTGGATACTCAGAAGAGTCAACATGAAAGTACGCACCTCCAGGCAGAGGTCGAGGAAGTGTAGGAAGTCTGGGGAGAGCTCGGCGCGCTGCTTGATGGCCGGCTTGCCGTTCTGCGCGATCAGATAGAGCGCTTGGAGGGGCGTCTCGCTCAGGTACGGCGGGTCCCCGTCGATCATCTCCAACGCCAGGATGCCCAGCGACCAGACGTCCACCTGAAAAAAACAACGGGAAGGAAATCAGTGGTGGTGCGCTACACACGTACACGAGTGGTCTACGAATTCGGTCCGAATTCGGAGCGCTGATGCCGCGTTCACCATACTTCCGTACGTCCGACGTATCTAGGAGTACATGGCAAACCGCAGGCAACCATGTAATCCGAGATACGTCGGACGTCTGGTGAACGCGGCATGGATGACTATGCTTCCACATGTAAAATCTCCGAGATAGCACCGAACTCGCTCCGTTTTTCCAAAAGCGCGTCTGAACGAACAGCCGAGTTTGTAATTCGGAAACGTGTGAAACTCCACCTCAAGCAGTATGAAGCCAATACAAGCTTTACACTGGCATAGTCTCTAGCTTCCCTTATCTAGCCTTGATCATACTTTATATCTCAATCAGTCCATTGATTGCCGAGATATGCAGCCCTAAAACTTGGCCGGATGATTTTTCCTATGGCCCGGGTTATATCTCAATCGGTCCATATTGATTACCGAGATATGCATCTCTAAAACTTAGCCGGATGCATCCCATGGCCCGGTTTACCCTCTACTCCCCTATTTAACCCTTACGTACCTTTGCGGTGTAGGGACGGCGATTGACGATTTCCGGCGCCATCCAGTAGGGCGTGCCGACTACGGTGGAGCGCTTGTTTCGCTCCGGACTCAGCTGGGCGCAGAAGCCGAAATCAGTGAGCTTCACAGCTCCGTCCATCCCCACCAGCACGTTATCCGACTTGATGTCCCGATGAATGATATTGTGGCTGCAAAAAACAGAAGAACATCGCATCCTTTTCATGATAATAACAGTATTAATGTATGGTAGGTCAGACCAGAATGACTGTAGATGGTGAAAGTAGTGGGCTACACACGTGGTGAGTAAACTCACGGGGAATTCCCCATAAGTATGTGATGAAGCATACGGAGGCCAGTGAAATCACCGTGAGTTTGAAACTCACCGTCGTGTGAACACATGAGAAAAATTTTGCGCTTGGAAGCAAGTGAGAATGCTCTACACGAAAAATAAAACTCGAAGTTCAAACTCACCGGTGAATTCATCATGAGTTTACTCACCACGTGTGTAGCGCGCTACTGTTTACTTATCCACTACGTTTCGGCTCACAGACTAGAGCCATCGTCGGGTGGCTTAGAACGTTGGGTATGCTTTTATCATGACCCTTACCGGCCAGAGAGAACCTTTCGAAGCTTCATCTCATACTTTTCCTGCTTTTACTTACGAGTTTTGCCGCAGCGTTCACCAGACATCCATAAATACGTATCTAGGAGTATCTGTACACCTAGGTACTCCTGGATTGTTAGGGGTGTGCCATGTACTCCTAGATACGCTTTACGGATTTACGGACGTGTGGTGATCGCGGCATAAGAGTAGGGTAATATGGGGTAAACCCGGCCACCTCTACTCGACTGTGAACTTGCTGTTTCAGCAACAGCTGAACCAATAGCTCATTTGAAAGAGAAGGGTTCAAGAAATCGATTGATATCATACTTGGCTCAATCGGTCCAATGGTTGCTGAGATATGCGCCCTGAAAGTGGCCGGGTTTTCCCATGGCCGGGTTTACCCCATTGTACCCTACTGTAAAGAGTAGGTAGGTAGGCATACGCTACGCAGAAGATGATTAAGAAACAAACTCACCTGTGTAGAAAGACCAAAGCTTTCAGACATTCCTTCAGCAGTGCTGCCATTTGGCCTACAGAGATAGACACATCAGCAGTACAACAGTATTCATACACACGCATATTTGTCAATATAGTGGGGAGGTGACTTGAGTACATTATGCATTTCCTTTCATACCCACAGTAAGGAGAGCTTCATAAAGTAGGGTACTGTGGGGTAAACCCGGACACGGGGGGTAAACCCGGACACCTAGTATATCTCAGCAACCATACGACCGATTGAGACAAGTGTTTATCAATAACTGAAGCGGCAAGTTCAGAAAAGTTTAGGTGTCCGGCTTTACCCGGTGTCCGGGTTTACCCCATAGTACCCTACGTCAAGGCAAAAATTCATCAGTCGCCATCCCCCCCTCCCCCCTACGTCACGCTTTTTTGGCCATTACCCCCTATTATGCTATGTACATAGTGACACATCGTCACGCTGAAGTCACATTCTCCCCAACCCCCATCCCAATTTTTGCGTGACGTACCTTACGAAGATGTACATAGAGTGACACACCGTCACGCTAACGTCGCATTCTCCCCAACCTCCCTCCCCCTATTTTTGCGTGACGTACCGTATTTACCTGTGCATAGCCCCCCCCCCCCCCCTATGCATAGCCCCCCCTATGCATAGCCCCATATTGGCAAAACATAAAAAATGCCCTATGCATAGCCCCCCCCCTATGCATAGCCCCATATGTACTGTAGGGTACCTGAACCTACCTACATAAGCTGGTCATAACCTACACATAGGCACTCCCACACCAAGCTAAGATGCCTATAAGCCTGCTTGGGCGTGTATTGTACTAGAATAACCCTGGTTTGACCTCAATTATGCCTTAAATCACGTGCTTTTGGCCTAAAAAATATGCCTCTGCGCACCTCTCAAAAACATAAAAAATGTCCTATGCATATCCCCCCCCCCCCTATGCATAGCCCCCCCTATGCATAGCCCCATATAGGACCTCTCAATTTTTGCATAGCCCCATGGGGCTATGCACAGGTAAATACGGTACTTTATGAAACTCCCCTAAAGAGACTAAAGCCCTCACCTTCGTTCATCTGCGTTTCCTTGACAATATCCGTTAGGCATCCGCCATCCAAGTAGTCCATCACCACCCACAAGTCATCCTCATCCACCAAGTAACTCTGCAAAACATCGAAAACGTGACGCAATAATCGATCAGTTACGTAGTCCTGACCGACCCTAAGCACACCTGTGGGTTAAACACTTAACACATACCGCGAAAAGCCGTCATTGACAACAACAAGTCCCTTAACGGTTGACAACAAAACAACAAGTTGACAACAACTCCCTCAACTGTTGTCACCTTGTTCGTTTGTTGACGAATATTATACGCAATGGGTGTTGTCGGTTTGTCGTCAACAACCCGACAACAAACTGACAATACCCATACATTTCGTCAACAAACGGACAACAAACGGACAACAGTTGAGGGACTTGTTGACAACAATAATGACGCCTTGTCGCGCGGTATGTGCTAAGTGAATATACACACAGTGAATACGCACACGTACCTCGATGTAATTGACGAGATTTGGATGCTTGTACTGCTCCATGACTTTGATCTCAGTCAGAAGCAGCTCCTTCTTCGGCTGTGTTTTGAACGTCATCCGTTTGATCGCCACCACCGGCGAATTCGCATCCTCCTTCAGTCGTGCGGTAAACACTTGACCACTGGCCCTGAAAAACAGAACAGCAACACCACAGTATACAACGACACAAGAACGACAGCACAACAGTAATGCTGTGGTGGTACAGGGTGATTTATTCCATTCGTCTCTTCTGTTGGGAAGGCTGG
>JASAMW010003300.1:0-55542 GCA_030247985.1 Epsilonema sp. ZAB3_2
AACAAACCAAAAGGAAACGAAAACGAAACGAACGTGGAACGTGAACGACTTCGAGTTCGAAAGCTGCAGGCTCTATGAAAGCTGCTTTGCTTGCATTCGATCGAGAATGAGCACTTATAATAGCTTCCTGCTTTCCTGTCATTGCTCGAACGTCAAAGGGTGGAGTTTGGAATGTGCCGGTGTTGGAATGGAATCTGGTGTGCGTACGGTACGGGACGTACGATGTTTGATCGTACTTTATCTGTGTGAAATGCATACCGACGCACCGAACAACCGAGCCCTTGCCCCTTGGAACAACCGTGTGTGATGATAGTATTTCCACTGCGTGTGGATATGATGTACGTAACCGTATGTATTGCTGAGGAAGAGGATGTGGGATTTGCGCCTTCGCTGTATATTTTTGCATTTTGTGAACAGGTTTTGCATATTTCCCCCTACAAATTGGCATGGACACCTTGAAATGTGGACATTGGTTACATTGTAACAACCGTGTAAATTGAAGTCCAGTGAGGTCCAGGGTTCGATTCCCTAGGGCAAATTTTCTTCCTGTTTTGGTAAATATGGGTAAAGTACTTTTGAATGTTCATAGCGTTAGCATCAATGTGCTAGTACTATGAGCTAAAGCTGCTAGCAATGTGAGCTTGTCACCCAGGCAGAAATGAAAGCTATTATTGTTTGTCCGTCAATGTGTATGTTGCGCGATAGAATATTCTAGATCAATAGTTTCTCCCGTGCTCTCATTTTACCTGCTTTACCTTACCTACCTACACACACCTGTGCCTTTTTGCCCGTGCGTTCATTTCGCGTGGCAGCAGGCAATGCATTATGGCTTGCTGCCATGCGTACAGCGAATGCCATGGCCAGTTTTCAATTGTGTATATTCCTCGAGTAGCCTTTGCCTTGATTACTACTACTTCGTTTGTGAATCATCGCTTGTGTTGTAAATTCTGGGAGAATAGAGCGTGACTTTTGTCGGTGTTCCGCGCTGTTTGCATATGTTGCAACGCTGAAGAGTGAATGAGACTGGTTTACCTCCTATGTGGACGTTGTAGACCTGAGATGGATGGTGTAGAGCGGGATAATTCGGGCCACCCAACAGCGCAAAACTAAAAATGAACGTGCCATCAAAGTGATCCATTGCTCATGCTTCTTCCTATCTGATGGAAGCCCCTGCTTTACGACGACTTGCGGGGTGACCCGATTTATCCCGACTTACCCTTCGTCGCATTTGTTGTGCGCGTCTCTTTTTGACTCCCCCTTGATGTCCTTGCGTCCTCTCTTCTCTATCCCCTGTGTTGTGTAGTTTTGTGTATTCCTATAACGTCTACGTATGTACACACATACATAGTAGTTGCACACACGCAGGTATGTGCGACGTACACACTGAATATTTTGGCCATGCCGTGTTGTAGAATAGGCCGCTAAGTTGTGTACGTACCGCGCTGTGCAAGAGAGCATAGCGCTCTCAGGAGAGATAACACACAAAGACCTGTGCGATGGTTAGGATATAGTACGTAGTTACGTACTCGCATAGGTAGGAAACGTGTGCATGTTGTGTATGCGTTGCCGTGTGTATGTGTACATTCGGCTACCTTTACATATTAGAAGGAAGGCGAGTTTTCAAAAGTTCCCACAAGCGTCCTTTATGCATGCCAGAAGAGACTTGACTTCTTTCCGACGAGTGTAAACGTGCCGAAAAAACTTCTTAGGCCTAAACGTCTTCACTTTATTAGTCTGTCTGCCTCTTTTCGCGCAAATTTTTGACCCTGTCTTGTAGTCTATACATTCTTTTCATCTTGAGCCTGAGAGAGAGGCAAAAGTGTCATTGGAAACTCAAACAGATCTTGTCACTTCAGGCTCATTCAAGTTTGTTTGTAAACTTTCTTTGCCGTCTTAGTTTGGAATTTGGATATATGACTACGATATGTCTGTCTGACTCATCGTCATCGTTACACATGCATATAATGCTGATTTATTTCAGGCCAAGACGCGAGCTTTACACGCCTACGCTCGCCTGTTTGTATACAAACATGACTGTTCGAAGCTCATGCACATCCTTTTCCTTCAACGGTGTCAGCTGAAACCTACCTACGTAGCTGACTTTGCAATAATCATTCATGGCTAGGAAGAAGCTATTCTAATAGCAGCCATGAACGAAATGAGGACAGAAAACTTCGTGAAACGGTCGTCCATGACTTTGTTAATGCCGATGCTGGTGCTACTTCTGCTGTTGCTACTGGGTGTATTACCCGGCACTGTGTGGGGTCAATTCACGGCGAGGTTACAAGAGGCTGGCGGTACCTACCCGCAGAACCAGACGCTGTACTTTCGCAATTCGCCCTACCTGGCCTCTTCGGACATTGTGGTGGATGCAAGCTCGACTCTCACCATCGAAACAGGCGTGAAGATCTATTTCAAGACGGGCATCGGAATCAAAGTGCACGGAACGCTTTATGCCGTGGTAGGTGACGATGCTTGTGTCGTGCAAAGTCACGCACCGAATGTGCCTAGATCTGTGATCTTGCCGGCTGGGATTTTGGTTTCGAATCCCAACCGATCTTCAGTTGGGTAGTTCAGCTGGGTTGGGTTGAGTAATTTGGCTTCAAAATGATGCTTATTTTTTGGTGTCAAAACATTTAGCTATTAGTTTATCCTCGCGAAATAACAACGTTCTCATGTCAAAACTCTAAACGGTGGCGTTCTAGTCGAAGAAAATTACAAGCGCCTAAGGCTCAGGTGGTAGCTGCGATCCAATCAAATCCCAATCCACCGACCCGGGTTCGATTCCCTTGTTGTAACTTGAGGAAATTGATTGCCGACCATTGTAACTCGTGATACACTTGTATTTTTTTATTTCAGGCCAATCAGTACAGTCGCATTCAGCTGCTGCCCTATCAGAATCAGACGGGTTACGACCAGAGTTTCCCCTTTTTCCGCTTGATCGACGGCCCTTCCACCAGGGAAGGTCGATTGCAGGTGCTGTTCAAGGGAAAGTGGCGCTCGATTTGCACGCAAAATACCAAGTGAGCATTCTGCATTCTGCTGTCTATTCGCTACTTGCGCTAAGAATTTTATGGGTGGTCGCGAGCTAATATCCCTCTGTTTTTCAGTGCGCTTTTGATCGGTGTTGTTGGTGGGGGTCACCGATCAAAAAAACGCACTGAAAAACAGAGGGTAATCTAACTCGTGCGACCACTCATAAACTTCTTATAGCGTCAGTAGCGAATAGGTAGGTACGGTTGAATACGTTAACACATGAAATAGTTCCCAGGACATATGCAATTGAATGCAGATTATGTGTACGTATGGTCCCAGGTAGGATGTCGCTTTTTTCTTTGAGAAAGAGCGTTCCCCCCATGTTTTTACAAGGCTACTTTTCTCATGCTAATGCACTGCTTTGCGTTCAGCGTTTTGGGATAGTATGTCGTCTGTGTGGACATTGGAGACAACAAGGTGCGTGCTATTTATCCGACTGAGAATTTTACCTGAGAGCTGCTGGCGTTATTTATTCGCTTGCAGTGCAGTGCGAGGTAACAACGGGTCAGTTCAGGTCACTTGCGCCATTCTTCGGCCTCTCTAGGGGGCTGGATGTGTTTGCAGAGCAGAGACCCATAACGTGGCGTAGTACGTAGGATACTTGTACTCAACACGCGTGCAGTATGAATGTAGGTGCATAGTACGTACTCAGAAAACGAGAGATATCCACCGTTGGGACGTTGTAACCACTGCGGGGCGAAAAATAAAAGAGCACTTTGTCTGCATGCATGCGTACCATTTTTAATGCTGCACTTATAGTACATGCGTGCATACGGTACAACATAACCTACAGTTACGCGCGTGCTTTTTTTGTTTCAGCTGGACCTACACCGACTACACGACCGCCTGTCGCTCCATGGGCTTCGGGGGCGGGTCGTTTTGGCGCTGGTTCCGTCGCAATAACGACACCTACCCCTTCGTCATGCCGCGACCCGGCTGCACGTCCGCCGCACGCACCCTCCTCGACTGCTACAACTTCACCAACACACACCGCATTCCACTCTCCGAGAATCTCTGTCAGGTACCGTACGTAGGGTACCATCATATGGGGTAAACCCCGGCCGCTTAAAGTTTCCGGACTGCAATATCTCAGCAACCAATAATGGGATCAATTGAGACATAAAGACAAATGGTGTACCGATCGATTCCTTGAACGCTGAAATGACAAGTTTAAGGGAGCTTCAGGTTCCAGGGTTTACCCCACAATTCGCTATAAGTGTCTTGTATCTTTCCTTCCACGTTGTCGCTGTACCTGCATGAAGTTTCCTGTCTGGCTTTTCAGGGTGAGGACGACTTGGGCCTGATGTGCTGGGGTCCCCCGATCTTCGACGGATGGCAACGACACTGGAAGGGTCTACAGTTCATCAACGCGCCGTATGGGAAAGTGGAGGAGGATCCGAACCATATCTCGCAGAAGAAGCAGAGCTTCTCTCGCCTCGAGTATGTGGATATCCTCTACGCCGGATATGACAAGTGAGTGACTGATGGATGGATTGCAGAGAAACAACTGTATTCGCTTGTGTAGGTATTTATGTACCTTCATGTATGGGGTAAGCCTGGCCAGGGGAAAATCCGGCCACCAAAGTTTTAGGGCTGCATATCTCAGGCACCAATGGATTGATTGAATTGATTCCTTGACTTTTCCTCTTTCAAATGAGCTATTTGGTTCATAATTTATGAAGCAGCAGCAAGTTCACAAGAGCTTAGGTGGCCGAGTTTATCCCGCAGTACCCTACGTATGTTTTCAGCTCCACCAAAAACACAACGGCCGCCCTGTGGGTGCGTGGGACGCCGCCTTTCATCAACGATATCCACATATTACGTTCGGCGCGCGATGGCGTCTACGTAGTGGACGCGGACGGGCCGGTGCTGATCGCGAACAGCACGATCGTCGGCAACCGCGGGCACGGCATCAGCGTGATTAACACGACGGACGGACGGCTGTTTATCAATCGGACGTTCGTGGCCGATAATTACGGCGACGGAGTGCGGTACAGGCAGAAGGGAGGCACGCTGTTGGCGAGTTTGCCGGTGAACTTTCGATTAAGAGAGATGGAGGAACAACGGCAGCTGCATGACGTGCATTTGAGTAAGGTTTGGGAAGAGGAAGAGTGGATAAAGCGTGGTGGGGAAGAGTAGGGGGTGGTGCGGGGTAATTTGGGCTGGAAGGGGAGAGGGGAAGGGGTAATGCTTTTACTAGCAGCTCGTTGTGTTTCTGCGTCAAATGTACGACTCCATTGGATGCGTATGTGCGTATTCACTTACGTACGTGTACATACGCGGTGTATGTGCTTACCCAGCCCAGCTTAGCTGGTTATTTATTACACCCTATTCCTCATATGTTACAGACAGACAGAAGTGCGCTACACACGGAGCGAGTAAACTCACGGGGAATTCCCCGTACGTATGCGATGAAGCATAGGGATGCCAGTGAATTCACCGTGAGTTTGAAACTCGCCATCGTGTGAACACATGAGAAAAATTTTGCGCTCGGGAGCAAGTGAGAATGCTCTACACGAAAAATGAAACTCGAAGTTCAAACTCACCGTCGAATTCACCGTGAGTTTACTCACCACGTGTGTAGCCCACTACTATCAGTACTGAGCTCAGGTGTACGCTTGCGTACTGTATAATTGAGTAGTGCGTGCGTGCGTATTTTTGCAGGAAAGCGGCGTCAAACGCCCTATTACGAGCCGGAACGACCGGAGGTGAATTTTTGCGAGCAGCATCGCCTCAGCAACAACGTCTACTTTCCCCGCTTCGTACGAGCTCTACTGCCCAACGGCACAACACTCAGGAAACAGGAAGCATATCCTTGCCGACTTGTAAGCAGCTTATCAGTCACTACTGTAACTCGTCTTTTGTTGTGTTATGTATTCTTGGTACAAAGGCGAAGTACTGAAGCAGGATGAACTCGTGAAGTGTGATGGAACACGAAGACCCTTGTCGACTTGTGCAAGCAACTCGCGCCACTCGTGCGCTTATTATGCATTCTTGGTACTGAAGCGTAGTACTAGTACTGTAGAGGGGTCAAACCAACTCGTGAGTATGCTGTGTCATGCCGAACTAACTGGTAAATTGAAACACGTCAGTGGCTACGTTGTTTTTGTAGACGTTAGGAATATTTATTATATTTTTGTTGACCAAAACGGGGCATGTAGTACGTAGGCTATGTCGGGAACGTAATGTTGTAGCAAATTGCAGGCTCTGTTCTGCATTGCATGTGTCCTTTCTAATTCTGGCGTTATGCCCTGTTTTGTGATTTTGCCGATAAGAGGGCTGGCTGATTTTTATGCAGATTATTATTCCAGGAGTGGTCAACTACTGGTCACTCTTGCTCGACCTTTTACTCTATCGCATTGGTGCACACATTCATGTGGTGTGCTGTGTAAGTACAATACTGCGTCCGTACGTACATACATACTACATACATACAATACAGCCTCCGTTGTGATGTACGTACACAAGTGGACATTCATAAAGTTTTTGGGACGTTGTTGTGGTCTGTCTGACCATTGTCCCTTTTCCCACACTCTTGTCCATCTCTGCCTGTCTGGCTGAATGTCCACTTTTGTCCACTCGCTTTTTGAGCTGTGCCTTCCCGGCGGATATGTACCTACGTACGTACGTATGCGTTTGTTGGCAGAAACTACGGGTCAGTTGGTAGAAAAGGGTGTCAAATTCTCTGTATCCAGCGGGGTTTCAGCCCAAATGGGGGATGTATTCTATGCGCACATTGCTCAGTAGACATTACACTGCACTGCAGCAATTCTGACAATGGATTTGGACGGTGTGTTCTGTGGTCGATAAAATTTTTGATAAGTTATGCGATATTTTATCAAAGTTATTGACAGGTTTTACTGGCCGCCGAACTTTGCGAATGAAACGTCCCAATTTTGATGTCGGTTGTCCAATTGGAAATGGATTCTCACTTGGGAATAAAACATGACATGATGCGCCATTTTTGATGCGATTTTGGAATACTGCAGACTTCCTCTCTTTTTTCATCCTGTCCCTTCCATTTCCCTTTTCTTTTCGAGTGCGAACAAGACACAATACCAAATAGAGGCTTTGCTCTTTTTTATTGTTGACGACTCTTTTAACTGTCTAGTACTTACGTGACGTAATACGTGAGTAGTTTGGGGCATGAGGCCAGGTTGGGAGGTTTTATGGATGATGAATTTGCTGGAAAGATGTGTTGGGACAATTTGAAGAGAGTTTGACAGAGGGCAAGGTGTGTGTCGTGAGAGACCTTGGGCGATTGAATGGTAAATTTCGGCGCAAAGGATTATTGGCATTGTGTGGGGATTTGAACTTACGGGTGTGACAATCACACAAGAAGGACTCACTTCGGCATCCCAGAAGATGCCTGAAAGAGGGAGAAAACAGTAACAACAAGCAGCTTATAAAAAGGCAACCATTCTAGGTGTGAGTGGAGGAGTCTGAAGGGCTGATATTAATGATTAGCAGCCGTTTGTCCTGAGGGCCAAACAGGAGTGAAGCCCTTACAATTAGCAGTACGTAGAGGCTGGTGTGCTGTCTTTTGGAAGTAGAGATGCTGTCTGAGCGGCAGATATTAATGATTACCAGCCGTTTGTCCTGAGGGCCAAACAGGAGTGAAGCCCTTACAAGTAGCAGTATGTAAGGGCTGATAAATGGTAGTAGAAGAGGATGCGTGCGGTATGGAATGGAGAGTTGAGTTTTGAAGTTGTATTTTCGGATGGGGAAATTTTCGGACACATGTCTGACCTCAATGTGCATGCACGCACAGCGACATTTACTGTATTACATATGAATGTACTGTAGACTACGTATGTAGGAAAGACAGTAAAATTCGGACGTTAAAATTTTCGGACAGAATTTTTTATCTGAAAATTTCCACCGTCCAAAAATTTCATCGTTTACAGTAATAGATCGGGCCCGTGGGTCAAGTAGGGTTGCAGCATGCAGCAGTGAAAAACCTTTGGGTCCCCCAGGCAGATGCGGATGGGTAAAGCAGGTTTGTAAGCAGAGAAAAACGGTGGGCAAAATCGGAAGTACGGTATCAGGGGACACAGCACCATATTGGTCACATATTCACAGTTTCGTTGACATGAACACTTCACGCTAGCAATCTAAACATGAGCCTGTGAACTGCTCTGCAACTGAAGGTGTTGTTGCTTTTGTGCGCGTTTTTTCAGTTTCGTTGACTCTAAGATTTTTAGCAATACGTACTGCACATGGAAATATACTGTACATACAAAAAATTCGTACGGTAAAATTTTCGGACAGAATTTTTTGTTCGAATTTTCCGAAAATTTCCTTCTTCCGAAAATTTCCCCGTTTACAGTAATAGATCGGGCCCGTGGGTCCAGAAATGAATCTATTGTACAGCTATCAGTACTGTATCTGCTGCAGAACTTCTTTTCAAAATTACCTGCTTTTTCTCTCCTGCCATTTGAGATGTTCTTCTTCCACAGCATTCCAGGCATTGTTTTATTGAATCGCTCTTGAACACGCACTCCTTCCAAAAGAGAGTTCTCCTTTTGAATTGCTGTTGAAGATACGATCCTTTCAGAAGAAAATCATTCCCTTTCTCACTGACTATGCACAATTTTTCCCCTGTGATTCTTCAATGCAATAGCGCCGCCGCTCAGCAACAGAGCAAAAGCACAAAATAACTCTAGTCTGTGACGTGTCTCAATTTTCGTCGCATTTTTATTTTTCGTATGCAAATTCCACTCTTTAACACACTGTTCTTTTCATGTAAATTATTTTTGGCTCTACTGTCGACATTTCCTATGCAAATTACTCTCCAGACCACATGTTTTTTCTCTTCGCCTTGCATGCAAATTAGTCCCTCTGAGCTCAACTACTTATCCTGTGTTTTCGTCTTTTGCCCAGTTCGTCGCGATGGTGTAGGCGATAGAGCTTTCGTCTTCTACTCCTACGGGGAGCCGGTGTGAGATTCGAACCCGGGGCCGCCCAAATTTTTCCCTAATTTTCAAGAACACCTAAAACTTCTAAACGTCAGCCAAACTTTCGCTTCTCGAAAATGTCAACGAAACTTTATCATGGGGCGTATCGCCGCCACATACGTAGGATCGCCAAATTGAGAATTTGAAATTTGTCCTATACCTACACAGTACGTAACCCTATCCTACAGCATACTACGTAGGGTCCCTATACCCGTATGATTAAGGCAACTCAACGTGGTAGCCCTTACGGCGAGGCCGTAAGG
Source organism: Epsilonema sp. ZAB3_2 (assembly GCA_030247985.1). Lineage (NCBI taxonomy): Eukaryota > Metazoa > Nematoda > Chromadorea > Desmodorida > Epsilonematidae > Epsilonema > Epsilonema sp. ZAB3_2. The sequence goes on from JASAMW010003300.1 coordinate 9,257, forward strand.
GCAAAAACGTGGCATCACTTCTCGTGGGTCACCTATTACTTATTCCCACCAAATATAAGTTTGGTATTGATGCTTCTTGATGGGACATTTTGCGCTTTTTTGTGCAGAATAGGCCTATACGTTCGACAACACTGCGTAAAGATAGGTTTTCATCATTTGAAAAGGGGCCGTTTCAAGAGGCTGGTAATACCACCAAGTGAGAAAGATGAAGAGCCGTAAAAAACAGCTGAAGCCACGAAGAGTGAGTTGTTTGTGAAGTGTTGCAACTGTTGTCGCTCATTTGAACACTTTGAAGTGGTTGTTGTTTTTTGAAGTGGATCTTGAACATCGCACGCTGCACTTGAACGTAGAACACAATTTCACAAAGGCGTGTGTTCCTTATTTGCTTTGTCCTGACCGCATTTGGGCAGATGCAGATGTGCAGCTTCTAAAATATGGTGGTTGACATTGACAACCGCCAAGATGTTTGTCAATCCATTTGATTCCCTCACACAGCCTCAGTGGTCTTGGCGATTGACCCTATGATGGCTGTTTTCGGCTTGTTTTCGCAATGAGGAAATGAAATATGGCTTTATTTTTGTTGGTTACGGTAAAATGCCCATAACAGGCCGGGTGCCAGGCAGACACCGCATATATGAGTAATTTCAGAAGCCCATAACAGAATTGTGTTTGCCATCTCTTTTCGCTCTTTTGCGGCGTCGATGCTGCTCCTATTATGGAAAAGCTGGTGCTATTTTTGGCCAAAAGCCGCGCGCCGTATTGAATTTTAGGATGAGTTGACAATGGGCAAGGGACAGACGACATTGTGTTTTGGGTGGAGAGGCAGATTGATTTCACCTTTTCTGCTCTCGGTTCAGCAAGCAGCAGCAGCGTTGAGCTTTATTGCTATTGGTGAGGCGCAGGGAGGTGTGTGTCCTTTGGACATTTTATGTTGAGGACAGGTGAATGTCAACAAACGGACCATACGCATCATGTACATCGTATGTGTAAAGATGCGAGAGAGAAGAGAAGAGAAAACTGGGAACAGAAAACGCTAGGGTTCAGGTGAGGGGAAATTTCATTTGCGCAAGCGGCAAATAATGGACTGGACATTGAACGGAAACAGCTTCCTTCTGCCTTTGGGGTGTTTATTTATTTCGATTAGCCAGCGGTCGGTTACAAACGCTTCGTATTGGCTAACAGCAGGGGTCGCATTTGATTGAGTTCGCGTGAGGTTTTAGCAGTGTCCATTTTCATTCGTTCAGGCCCAAATAATGAACGAACGACAGGTTCCGTACTTCGCCTTTGAACAAGCAAAAGCACCGTAATATCCTACCATAGCACATGAACGTATGAAGGCTTATTCCCATTAGAAGGAAGTGCGTACGCCAAGCGCCCAGCGTATCATGTCTCCGATGTGAATGAGCCATGAAATGCACAGCTTGTCATGTACATATACTTATGTGATGCATTGCTTTGTTTGTAGACCGTGGATCTTCCCCAATGGCTCAGGTATACGTACACGGTGCAATTCGTGGAGGTGGTGAACAAGAATCCGCCTGAAGCGGCCACGAAAACAGAGCTGGTGATTTGCGACGGTCTGGACCCATCCGAAGACGCTGCATCGCCGTTGTTCAGCAAGGGAGGCGGTGGGTGCAGAGCGGAATACTGGCGGGTTCCTATCCTTGACAGGGTGCTGCCGCAGAGCCTGCGAGTCTCACAGTACGTAATACATTGTGGGTAATAGGGGGTAAATTCTTCCTTGGGGTCGATCCGGCCACCTACACTCCTTTGAACTTGCTGTTGCAGCAAACGATGACCCAAATAGCTTGTTTGAAGGAGGAGAGTTGAAAGAATCTCATCCTTGTCTCAAACAGTCCATTGGTTGCTGAGATAGGCTGCCTTGAAACTTAGGTGGCCCGGTTTACCCCATAGTACCCTACCTGCCTTATTTTTGAGGAGTACTATTCATAGTCCGTGGCCAGTAAGAGTTCGCTATGGAACTCAGGTCGTTTTGCGTTATATAGGACAAAGTGCGGATTGATACCCATGGCCCCATGCTTCGTGTTGTACTTTTATTCTGCAGTGGGGTGCATGTAAACTATGCAAAACGGTTGGAGTTTCACAGCGAACTTTTCTGCTATATTGTAGTGCTCTTTCGATTTGCTCTCTCATAAGTGTGAAGATGGGTGGAAATGAGCCTTTCGAATAAAATTGCTCGGTGCACTTTCAACGTCGTGTACTGCTGTACTATGTGCATTGTTTGTGGCATGCATTTTTCCAGCAATAATCGATTGCCTCTGTGGATCGGCCTTCAACATACTGGTACTGGAAGTGAGAAGTTACTGGGAACAATCGATGTCAAACTGCGCATACACGCGACTGTGGGAAGTAAGTCACGGTGCATCCGTCTACTGTACGTACCTACGTGAATGCACAATGAACGTAAACCCGCATCTTTGATGTTTCAGATGAGATTCTCTACGGCCTGAACATCAGCAACTCTGCGATTGTTCGCAACGTGGGTCGCGGGATACTGGCGGAGGATATTCGCGATCGCGTTGTGCTGACCAATTCCAGCGTGTCCAACAATTCCTACCACGGTCTGCAAGTACTAAACGGCGCAGGCGACTTGTGGATTAACGGCAGCCACCTGGATTTCAACTGGAACGACGGCGTTAACGTCAGCTACGTGGGCGGCTCCGTGCTGATTAACGGCACAACTTTAAGACACAACCGCATGCGCGGCGCCGCCTTTCATCACAACGACAGCTCGCCGTTTTTGGCTCTGAGCCAAAAGATCGAACTGCGCGGTCGACCGTCGAATAACCGCAATTTCCTGCGGACCGTGGTGGAAGGGAATTGGTGGGGCGGCGTGTTGGTGGGGAATTTCTGCACCAGCGCCGTTAAGCCCATCCTGGACCCGCGGGTCACCGTTCGCTTCGTGGAGTTCATCGGCAACCGATACCATCCGGCCTTCGAGTACCATTCGTGCCAGCGGACGGACGCGCCGCAAGCGGTTACGGACGTGGAGATGTCGGGTTCGCGATGCGGCCGCGGAACGGGATTCTGCTTGCGCGTCGCACCCGCCGTGAATATTCGACTGACAGTGAGCAGTAACAAGTTCCTGAACAATTCCCGCTCCGCCGTGCTGGTGAAAAACGCGGCGCATCCCCAGCTGAAATGGCTGCCTGCGAGTGTGGACGTGTGGGACAACGAGTTCAAGTTCAACCGGGGGCCCTTCATCGTCTCGCTAGGCCTTAACGAGGACGCGCCGGAGCAGAGCGCCAAATTTCATACGCAGAACGAGCTGCGCGGGAATACGGTGCTTAACCCCTACCCTAACTTGAAGGCACGCAACCGGCCGTTCGCCGTCTTGGTGGTGTCGAGTTCCAACGTGAACGTGACGCAGAATTGCTTCGGGAACGCCGGCGCGCGCTACGAGATGGCCGTGGAATTGGCGGAGCACGCGAAAACGGTGGACGCCCGCCTGAATTACTGGGGCTCCTCCGACTACAACGCGTTCAAGAGCAAGATCTTCGACCAGTTCTACCGCTTCAGCCTCGCATCCGTTAACTTCGCGCCCTACGCCGTCTACTGCAACAGTCAGAACTTGGGGAGTACCCAACCGGATAGTCAGCAGCATCGTCAATTCGAAAGGGATGGATACAGGATCGGAGGCATCATCTACTCCAACACCGACTTGAGGTATTGTATTAGCCTTACCCTGAAGCAGTAAGCACTGTTTTGTAATCGACGGAGCAGTATTTTGCTTTATCTTTTCGAAGTCATTGCATTGTGGTAGGCCACGTGTACGTACAGTATTTGCAAAATGAGACGTAGTGAAGAAATAGGAGGCGAAAAATAGGAAAAGTGCTGCTTGATCTATGGGGACACAACGTGGTAGCATTGGTTACTGATATCGGGTAGGGCGAATAAATAAAGGAAAGTCGCGCAGGCACGATTTCGGTCGTACCACTGCGTATGTAGCTCAGTTGGTAGAATGAGTGCTCGCTCATATGATCGGCCAGCCCGGTTCGAATCCCAGCTGTGTGGAATTTGCGTTTTTGAATTGTAGACGCGCTACGTACACGGTAGCGGACGATATTCATATTCTTCCGGGGGCGAAGCTGAGCGTGGAACCGGGGACGACGCTGCTGTTCGAAGACAGCATCGGCATGCTGGTGCAGGGACAGCTGTTGCGAAACGATTTCGATGACTACAGTATCGGCGAAAGAATCATGTTTACCATGTCCGACTTTGAGTACCCGGAAGTAAAGGATATGAGATTGGTGGACCCGGAAACGGGAGACACACAGGTAATGTGAGTTGTAGCTACGTATACATATGTCCTGTACGTACAGGACGTGTTAAAAGCCACTCGAAAATCAGAGGCTAGGGCTCAGTCGCTTTGATTTTCGGGATGGGTTAATTGTAATCCAGTGCTTTGTGCAGTACCGTTCAATTGGCCCAAGTATCAAGATTTAATAATTCCTTTTTTATTGCGCTTGTCCTCCATGGTTCGCCTGTTGATCATTCTTTGTCCTCCCGATATCAAACTTTTTTGTTTGAGCGAATGATAGCAAGATTTCATAACCCCGCCATCGACAAGTTTAGTTATAGTTTATCATTGAGCCAGCGTTAACAGCAAGACAAGAGAGCCTAATGACAACTCAACTCGTGCGTACAAGTAGAGACAGTGGTCCATCTATTACGTACTTTCTCCTTGCACAGGTGACTACCGGTCGTCTGGAGGTGCGTGTTAACGGGGAGTGGGGCACGGTGTGCAACCGCAGTTGGACGGTGCACCTGGCCCAGATGGCCTGCAACCAGATGGGGCTCATCCTGGACCCGGAGTTCATCGAGAACTGGCGCACCTATCCGCCGCCTGGCGACCTGCCAATGGTGATGGACAACATTCGCTGCGAGGAGCTGGAATGGGATCTGACCAAGTGCAGACACGACGGAGTGGAGAAAAATCTGAACGCGAGTTGCAGATATACGGAGGTATGCACGCATGCACTACTGCTTATAATGTGGTACGTACAATGTACGTGTGCAGTAGTTATACGGGTGTACTAACTGTACGATACGTACGTACTGTATGTGGTGTATTCAAAGGATGTGTTGGGTAGATGGGGGTGGGGGTAAAACGGGCCGCCATACAATATCGCCAACGCCAACCGAGGCGACGAACAGGCTATAGTCTAGCCACTAAGAGTTCGCTATGAAACTCAAGTAGTCGTGTTGCGTGAAATAAGATTCACAACTGCGGATTTTTGTTCATGCTTCATGTGTAGGCCCGCTCCTATTTTACAAAAGTGCATGCAAACTACGCAGATCGTCTTGTGAGTCCCATAGCGAACTCTCTCTGGCCAGACTAGAGCGAATGTGCTATTTTGATGCCACAATCAGCCATTTTCTCCCCTCCTAACTGAAACTACGGTATATTGGAGTGACCCGAATTTCCCCGCAGCACAGTTGCATATGCTTTTTGCAGGTGGTCGGCCTGAGATGCGTGGAGCCTCGGTGGGCCGGCGTACGCTACTCCCTATTGGCCAACCCGCCCATCACCACTGGTCAGTACGAGATGCATCATTGGACGATCGAGAAGGCGGGCCTCTTCGACTATTGGCTGCCCGAGTTCTCCGCAGCCCTGCAGATCGACTGGAACTACCACTCCTTTACCGACTTGGTGGTGCGCGATAACTTCTGGAACGGCCTGGATATCGTGTACAACGATCTGACGCGCAAGCCGGAGATTCGCAATTCGCAATTCGTGCGGAATCGACGTAACGGCGTACGCATTCGTTCGGTGGGCGTCACGATTCAGGATTCGACCATTTCGGATAACGGAGTCGCGGGATTGAGATACAATCCCATCATTAGTCATCGTCTGCAAGAGGTATGAAATAGTACGTACGTACTGCTTGCTTGTGCATGTGTGTATGTACTGTGCTTGCGTACTGCTGTTTTGTGTACGTACGTACGTAGGCTACCGCACGCCTACTATTCGTGTATGTAAGGTGTTTAGGTGTGTACGTTGAGTTGAGTACGTTGAGTTGAGTGTGGGTACGGTGCGCGGTATGGTTTGTGCGTTACGTAGCCGTAGCGTATGTACTGTACCTGCCCACGGTATGGTTTGTACTACATGCAGGGCATACGCATGCATATTCGCCACATTATTTTTGCTGCAAAGTATTGGTACTTGCAGTATTGGCAGTGGTCGATTATTGCTTTTCTATTTAGGACGTGGTCACGTGGCTTCATCGTACGCTGCAGGCCTACAAGAACGTGATCGTCATTCCCGACTACTCGGTGTCTCGCTTGGCCGAGCTGTCGCCGTCCTTCGACGACGGTCGACGCTTTCTGGTTGGTCGACCCACGCCCGACTGCCCCCGGCGACCCTCCCGCCCTTGTCGTCACGTGATGCAGGTAAAGACTGCAATATCCACGAGTTGCGTTGTCAATGAGCGTGGCCGCAATGTCTCACCCCTTTTTCTGTCCAGATCTGCCCTCAACCTTATATTGGTGTCAGCCGAAACATCAAACTTACGAGTTCATCCACAGGCTGCTTCCATATAACGCTATCGAAAAAATTCGTGGTCCCTGGGTGAACTCGTGTCTTTGATGTTTCGGCTGATCATGACCTACACGGCAACCTCGCGACTACCAAACCAGGGAGCAATAGCGCAAGTAGCGATTACGACGTGTTTTTTTGCAGGTGGAGGCGACGCGAAACGACGGCGGGCTGTTCGGTTTCATCGGCGTTCAGATCGTGAATCGACCGCACAATACGACGGACGAGGATTTGGTTTTCGAAGCGGGTGGAGAGAGATTGAGCGCGAGAGAGGACACGATTCGCTTTCCGTTCGTAACGCAAGGAAGCAGACTCACCATCACCTACACGAGAAGCTACGGAGACCCTGGAGTTGTGGCGCTCCTGTTTTTCATGAACTGTAAGTTGGGGAAGATGTAGGGTACTGTGGGTAAACCCGGCAATGCGGTAAACCCGGCCGCCTAAGCTCCTGTGAGTGAACTTGCTATTTCAGCAAATGATGAACCAAGTAGCTCAGTTTGAAATAGGAGAATTCAAGGATTCGATTGATGTAATGTGTGTCTCAATCGGTCCGTTGATTGCTGAGATATGCATTCCTAAAGCTAAGGTGGCCGGATTTTCCCAGGGCCGGGTTTGCCCCATAGTGCCCTACTGAGCGCAGCTGATCAGTAGAAAAGAGACGCTTTTTATGTTAGAAGAACTGGTGTATAAGTGTTGAAAAAATACGATCCAATGTACAGTACGTAGAAATCTAGGCTACCGCTACATATGAAGAAACTGAGATGAGTATGGTTATGTAATATGTAATGTGCCTACAACACTTGGAAGGGTAGACTACTTGTTGTAGGGTGCCGAGTAGAATCGCCGTATATGAGTTGGGCGCATTTTCCCCATTGACGGCTTTGCCCCACACTACCCTACATATGTATGGGCGTATTGTATTATTACCCTCCCTACCCTACACACGTATTTTTCTTCTAGCCGCCCAGTACCTGGACCGATTCGTGCACGTGTACCGCTGCGAAGTGTCACGCAATCAGTACGCGGTCTCCACCCTGCACTATTCCAACTTCACGCACTGGGACGGCAGTCATATCATTCGCTGGGACTCTGAACGCCTGTGGTTTCAGAAGCTGAACTTCACCGGCAACCGACAGGTGGTACAGTATTTACATACATACGTACGTACCGTACCGTACATAATGGGGTATGTATCCAATAAAACTTTATTCGTTTATTTAGGCCGTGATTTGGGTCAATGGTCCGCTGAGAGATGCTTACAGTCAGTCGCCTATAGCCGAGATCACCTACCATATCGATAACTGCAGCATTAGCGGGAATAACGGCAGCATTATCGAAACGCACAGAGATCTGCATAGTTCGGCGAATGTGTTCAAGTGGAATGTAAGGAGGAACTATTATTTGTTCTTGCTGGTATGGTAGAATATCATACATACAGTACAGAGCCGGGGTTCGGCCCCCACGCGCCGAGAAAGGAAAACGGGGTCTGTGCGTGCGTTGTGGTTATCGTTCCGTTGCGAAGAATCATTTTTCCCAAGTCCGCGTGGGGGCTGAAGCACGACTCCTTGGAGTGTAGGGCGCTTTATTCGCTAATTTCTGGGTGGTCAGGAGATGGCCCCGGGTCGTGACCAGTTGAAACATCAAACTCACAAGTTACCCCCAGGTTTCCAAAATATCCCACTCTTCGGTTGTAAACAGATGTTTTCGCAGGACAAGATGGAACGGTCCTTAGCGCGGCGGATACTAAGCAGATGTTTTATCCCAACGTTCTAAGCCACCTGATGGCTGATGATGATTGAACTTTTTGAATCGAACGCAACGTTGTGGAAGTGGTAACCTAGTGGTAACAGTAAAACTTTATTCATTCATTCAAGTAAATACGCATACAGTAGTTTCACCATCTGCGTACACTCTGGTCCTGGTCCCATCGCACATCAATCTTTTACCGCAGAACCGTACTTACTTCACCAACCAATGTTTAACTGTGTGTTTCAGGTGTGGTCGTCCACTTTTGAACGCAACGTGAACGGCGGCATTTCCGTCACTCTGCCCGACACTTACGACCTGCTGTCCACGCGACATCACGAGTTCAACGTGACTGAGTCGCGATTCCGCAACAACTCCGCCTTCCAGTTCGAGCTGGCCGGCTATTTCGCGCGCGTCAACATCTCCGGCAATAATTTCTCGCGCAATCTGGCTCGCGCACCCGACCAAGGCCTCCTACTGCTCAGAGGCATGGAGAAAGAGTTGGTGATGGAGAAGAATCGATGGTTGCGCAACCGGGGTGCCTGGATCCTACGCTACGACATTCAGAGTCAAACCGTGCAGCACGCCGCCCACTACAACAACAATGACAGCGTGCCGGCCCGTATTCGATACAATTACCTGCGTCGCAATTACTATACCGACCCGCAGTACCTGCCGTATCGATTGGTGAACTACCCTCGCAGCTACGCAATGGGCGTTTTCGGCTTACAGAAAGTGCGCGTGAACTACAACCTGTTCGACAATGAATTTATGGATTTCGAAATGGTTACGGGACTAAGAGGAGCGCAGTTGACCGATAGCATGGATGTGAGCTTGAATTCCTGGGGCGTGGGCTCGCAGGCAGAGGTGCTGCAGAGGATTTTCGATATCGACGATTGGAACGTGTACATCAAGGCTCAGTACAACCCGTACTACCCGAACCCCCAGCGCTTTATTAACTGGCAGTGGACGCCAGAACAGGGACAGCAGGATACGATCAGGTAGGTATCGGTCTTAACACATACCGCGTCCTGGTGTCTTCATTGTTGTCAACAAGTCGTTCAGCTGTTGCCGGCTTGTTGTTCGTGTCGTGTATATATGGGTGTTGTCGGTTTGTCAACAAACCGACAATACCCTTATGTTATTTTCGTCAACAATTTGTTGTCAACAATGATGCCAGGTCGCGGTATGTGTTAGTAGACGCCCCAGATTGGTGAGCTGTAGTTATTTGCTATAATTTTTTGCATCTATGGTAAAAATTGTGCAAAAATATATGCAAGCTTTGCAAGAGCGGCAAAAGAGAAGAAAACTTGCAAAAATAGTACGTGATTGTACTTGCAAAATTAGTAGGTACGTGATTGTAAAAACTTTGCAACAGAATGCTCTGAAATAACTACAGCTCAGTTACAGGGTGCCGCAACAAGCCACATTTTGATCACTCATCAGTGTAGGCGCTCTACTGTGCATGCGAAAAATGCTATTGTTACGTAGTGCGCTCCATGTTCTCACGTACGTATGTACACTTGTTGTACATACAGTACATACAGTACGTACATACTGACTGTCCCCTATTGTTTCAGCTACGTCAACCCGAGCGTTTACGATCTGCGCGGTCGTATTTTCGAGTCCGTAACTCTGCGACGGGAGCGCCAGAAGTGGTCCGAATTCCCCTACCACTACAAACCGGACCGACCCTATCGCATTATGAAAGACGTACTGGTGATGCCAGGAGCCACGCTGACCATAGAGAAGGGAGTGGAACTGCACCTGTACCCAGGCGTTCGCATAGATGTACTGGGAGCGTTACGGGCGGAAGGAACGTTCCACGAACCGATCAGAATTCGACCACTGAACACGACAGAGTTGGAGGAGGTATGTACGGTATCGTTAAAACGGTCGAATGTTTCAAAGGTCAAAGCTTTGTGATGAGCGCAGAATCAGTGATGTTTCGGTTTAGCTCTGCTGGATGGGTTAAGGGGGTTAACGAAGATGCATTATATCATGGGGTAAATTGGGGACAATCCGGCGACCAGGTCGAGCTTTGGGTAGGCAAGTGTGTACTTACGTATAGTCGGAGAAACGATCAAGAGTTCGCTTGACAATTTTGCCGCTCCCCTGGCAATCTAACATTTCTAAACATTCTAAACAAGAATAGCAACCGGCTTTTCGACCCTTTTTCAAACACTATTGCTATTCTTGTTTAGAATGGCAGATTGCCACGGGAGCGGCAAAATTGTCAAGCGAACTCTTGATCGTTTCTCCGACTATACGTACACACGTACGTAGTAGCTGTGCTTTATAAATGTTAGGCGTGGCTGTGTCTTCTTGACACGTCGATATTATGCAAATTCTTGCTTATTTGAAACCTGACATTTCTTTAGATCAACCTAGATTTGGCGACACAAGAGGCGACAGGCGGAAGGAGGAGGAGGAGAAAGAGGGACATAATCTACCAGGAATTTCCGCTACTCCAACGTCAGGACAGTTTCTATCAGAAATTCGACGTGTTTTTGATTGGAGCGGACGCCCCACGCAATCGTAGCGGATACCTGGAAATCTACAACGCGACCACTGGTGAAATGGTCCCGATTTGCGATCGCCAGTTTACGCGTCGAAATGCAGAGGTATGTACTGTGCTCACTTATTGAGATCCTCTTATGCATTCTTGCTGATACTCTGCTGCACGACAGCGATGAGTAGTTGGTACCAAGAATGGTATTCTGGTATTTGCATCAGGAATGCATTTGGGATTCTGTTTGTTCAGCTTGTTTAAATCCTCTTATGCATTCTTGTTGGTGTTCCTTTGCACAGAACAAGGACGACAGGTGATAGCCATATCATGAATGCATAAAAGTTTTTTATGAATCTACAGGGTGTCTCATAATAAACCATCCACCTTTCCTTGCATGTAACTCTGGAACCACACCTTAGATTTTCATACGATTTTTCTGTTTTGTAGCCAAGGCTTCAACTGAGATCTGTACAAAATTTCAGCTTAATAGGCCCACTGGAAGGTGCTGAAACACCTTCTTTCTCCTGCGGTCAAAAAACGAGGGTTTTTCGAACTGGTAGTGCCGAATAGGGGTCTTCTGTGCATGGTCTAACTTAAAATTTATCTCGTAATGAAAAAGATGTCCCAAAATGCTAAGAAATGTGTATCTCATGCATTAGCCCCAGTGCCAAGCAAACGCATGGAACTGGGTATCTTGAAAAATTAAGATCAAAATTTTTCCCCATACTAAAGAAAAACGCTGATTTTGAGCTTCGGGATTCAAGCCTTCGCAATTTCTGAAGTATGCGGACCAAATAGCTGAAATTTTGTACAGGTCTCAGTTGAAGCCTTGGCTACAAAATGAAAAGACCGCATGAAAATCTAAGGTGTGGATCCAGAGTTACATGCACGGAAAGGTGGATGGTTTATTATGAGACACTCTGTAGTTTCTTGTTTTCTGTATGTCGGATTAGCTCTTTTGCATCCTTGCTTCTACATATTCTTGCATAAGAACAACTGCATACACTTCACGTATATGCTCTATCTATTCATTTTGCAGGTGGTCTGTCGCGAGCTGGGCTGGGAGACGCGCAACGTCTACTCGTACGTGCGACCCCGCTGGGCCTACAACCCGCGCGTCCGCATCATCCGCTCGTACAGCGAGCCGCGGCAGTGTCGGGGGACGGAACGGCGCCTGTCGGACTGCGACCTGCGGCTGATCGGCGATCGGGACATGTGGTACTGCGGCGACACGCTACACTTCGTCTTCATCCACTGCGGACCCGACGCCAACCTGGACCCCAGCAAATACGTCGGCAACTTCGGAGGCATTGGTATGTGCTGTATGTGTACGTTTGGATACATGGTGGGGTACTGTGGGGTAAACCCGGCCACCTAAGTTTCAGGCTTGCGTACTTTTCTCTAGCAACCAATGGACCAGTTAAACGAGACACTATTGTATCAATCGATTCCTTGAATTCTCCTCTTTCAATTCATCAATTGCTGAAACAGCAAGTTCAAAGGAGCTTAGATGAGCGGGTTTACCCCATAGTACCCGCATGGTGCTGTGGGGTAAACACGGCCACCTAGTACCGGACGCATAGGGCTAAAGTCCACACAGTTATGGGCATGGTCAGGCTACCCTACTAAAAACCGGTCCCTAAAAGCGTGGCGCATTCTGGCTGACTGCTGTCCACCCTTACTTGACCTTCCCTAAGGGCCTCAGGGAATAAGTACGCAATATCTTTGTACGCAATAATTCGCATGGCTTCTCGTGCGTGCAAGCTAAGTACATATTACCCCTGACAAGCTTCCTGCCCAGTTTCAATGCGAGATTGATCCGAAGAAATCGACGGATGAAGTCTTAGTAGTCAGACAGAACCAACGTCACTGAGCTAGAAGAGCTGGAGAGCTGGTTGGAGGCAATTTCGAGAATCGTCTTGCTTGGGATGTATCTATCGTTCAGGTATTGGCAGTCCCAAGAAGCTGAAGATTAGCCAGTCCTATGTCTGTCACCATTCCGAGTACAACAAATCGAAGTCGAAAATTGACCCATCTGAGAGCGCATGTACTGCAACGCTGAAAGCGAAGCATAAGATATGCATTCTACGTACGTATGTACGTACCTACATTATGCGCATGCTAAATTATCGGCTAGAAAGTAGAAACTGTACAATAGCGAGAAGAATGTACCAGTAGGAAAAAGCCACGAAAAAGGACACTAACTCAGCTACAGTAACCTATAATAATTCCATAGGCGCAACATAAAAAATGTTTGTTGGACTTTTAATTTTATGTCGACGTGAAATGATTATCGGCATGGATTGTGAGTGAAGTTGAAATATAACAGAGAAAAGAAAAGAGTACAAACAAGAGTGACCAAATTAATGGGCAATTATAATCAGCTGATTTTAGTATAGTTTGGCCAATAGCAGTTGGCACCTGGACTCAAGGCGAGTTGCGTAGTTTGCCATGTACTTCTGCTAAATAGGAGTACACGAAGTGTGGACAGAAATCCGCATTTGTAAATCTATTTTACGCAATGCGCCTTGAGTTCAGGTGCCAACTGCTATTGGCCAGACTATAGTTCACTCGCTCGCGCACGCGCAGCACAAAACAAGTTTTTCGGATGATTCCCACGCTCGCCTACTAAAGCCGCTCCCCTGCCTACTTGCCCATAACTGTGTGGACTTTAGCCCTATGCGTACCGGACACCGATCTTTCTACCTTTGGGTGACCGGGTTTACCCCACCAATAAGACCGCCCGAGTTTACCCCATGCTACCTCATAGCCCGTGATATAGAATCTCGATTTTTGCATTGGCATATATGCACCAGTAAGTACAAAGGGTATTATTGTCTTTATAGTGTTCTCTTCGCCGAATTTGGAGGCGCACGAGCAGGGCGAGGATTCGGGGGATGAGAGCGTGCTGCAGCATGTGGAGCTGGTGGGTGGGGGGTCGGCGCACAACGACAGCGGGACGGCGCTGGAGATGATCTTTCAGACGCCGGTGCTGCAGAGCGTCAACGTCACCAACAGCTCCATGCACGGCGTGCAGATCATTGCGCCCAGGCAGAAGGTAAGGGAAGAAGTACTAGTAACGTACAGTGAGGGGGATGTACAGTATGTCCTGTAGTTATCGTGTAGTGTTCATGTGTACACGTACAGTATGTGCGTATGGTTGATGGTCGGTCCATTGGCTGAGAGAATTTGTGAATAATTTTTCAAACTGCTTCTCTAGTGCTCACATGTCTTAATAGAATTTGTGGAGATTTGCAAAATCGTGGGGCACTTGTTGACATCCAAATTATGCTGCAAAAATGTCCGTGATTCTGCGTAGGTTGTAGTATGGTTCTTTTTGGCGGACCAACTGTCTGAATAAGTATGTGTACATGTTAGGTAAGTATGTAGGTAATGTTCGGCGCGTAACTACTTATGGAACGATTGTGGTATTCATCAGATCATGGACTAAGCGCTGCACGTTTACCCATTGTGTACCTACTGTACATACGTAAATACGCCATGTCATGGCCATTCATACATCCTTGTTTCATCAACTGACTATCCAAGTCCTACTTTGTTGCAGGTTGACCTGCGCAACCTGAACATCTCCGACAACCTCGGTCTCGGCCTGAACATCCTCGCCTTAACGCTGCAAGCCTCGGATTCTAAGGGCGGCGCACTTCTGCGCAATTTCAGCTACCCCGACAGCACGCGGAAGTTCGGCCTTCTGGACCTGTGCAGCGTGGGCAAGCTCGTACCCGTACGCAGTCGGGTGTTGGTGTACTACAAGTACGACAGCTACCCCGTGGACTGCGTCAAGTACTTCGTGACCAACAGTCCCGTGCGCAAAGTTGGCTTTCGTCTGCTCCAAGTGAATCTGTACCACGCCAAGGATCCCGCCGGCAGGCCCGATGCGCTGAGGTTCTACAAGGATAAGAGTTTCACGACGGAGAATTTCTTGAGTAAGTACTACCTAGTAGGAGGGAAGGAATCGAGAAGGTAAATTTGCCAGATGTGCCAGGGAATCGAACCCGGGACCTCTCACGTTCCAGACGAGCGTCTTACCCATTTGACTGCACATCTGGTTGACCTTAGTCACACAATTTCCCCCCTTTTGATCATGACGGCTAGGAGGGAGAGGTTTACCCCAATATTTCCAGTTGGGGAGGAAGAAAATTTGGTGATCATGGTGTCAAAATTATCCTCGTCCGCTAGGTAGAAAGGCAAAGCTCATCATATACGATACGCAGATGCTGCCACGTTGACTTTAATATAGGCGTCGTAACTTTCAATTGCACGTAATTGTATGTATGGCGCACGTACGTACACGTTCATACTGTACTGCTTTGCCCTGAAAAAAGGGTCCTAAAATAGGTTTGTGTTTGTGGGCAATGGAGTACAGTGTGCGTATGTATGTATCAATAATGCATATATGGAAGTGAAAGGGTGCTATATGTACACTTTTTGCAGGGGCATATATGAACAACAGTCAGTCTGATCTAAATGTGCCGGTGCAGAGTCCGACGCAAGTGTTGGGCGTGCATTTGAGGGCGAACGCGGCCGAGGGCAGGTTCGGCTTTATCGGAGAAGTGGCAGCCTTGCCATCTGCACCTGATTCAGGTACGTACGAAAAAACACATACTGTACTGTATGTACCTACAGTATGGTGTGCTACACACGTTGATGGGACGGCTGAAATCTCGAAACTTATACTCGCTGTGAATTCTCCGTGAGTTTACTCAGCCAGCACGTGTGTGACGAACTAAATTAGTTTGTCCGTGCGTAATGGGGGTATGGCGGGAACATTTTAAATATGGGGAGCCAATTTCTAATTTCTTACATTTGGATGGGAGAACCTACCGATCTAGAAAATATGTCCTCCTCTTATATTGGTGCGCTACACACGTGAACTCGGAATTCGGTCCGAAATCGGAGCGCTGACTATGCTTTTCAACATGTCAAAATCTCAGAGTTCGCACCGAACTCGTTCCGTTTCTCCAAACCTGCGTGTGAAGAGCCGAGTTTGTAATTCGGAGACGTATGAAGAAGCGACTTTCGGTCCAAACCAAATTCGCTCCGAACTCGGTCCGAACTCGCTCGGAGCTCATGTGTAGCGGGCCATTCTTTCTGTCTTGCATTGCATTATTAGCCACACTTTAGACCATACATTTGTACATACTGATACATAGCTTCTCCTGTTTTTGCAGCCCAACTGAAGCAGGTGACCATAAGGGACAGTCGTTTCTCTCGCAACGATCGCGGCGCCCTGCACTACGCCAGCAGCGGCGAACTCAACCCCGAGCTCATCGTCGACTCGTGCTATTTCGGTGAAAACGGCCGACACATCTGGGGCAACTTCAGCACCTCCGAGCGAGCCCTGGATCTGGAACTGCAGAATACACAGAAAATGCGCCTGGTATGCAATCTTGCTGTTTGTTGGCTCGATATTGGGTTCGACTTTTATATTGCGTGTGTACTGTTTTGGTATTGGGTGTATGTGCATGGTATGTAGGTATGTACTGTATCTGTGTAGAACCCATGACGTATTTGCAAATTGCCTTTACTTACGGCCGTCGAAAGGCCGTGGAAATCGCTGTTAACAGAAGGGGCTTATGTGTAGTAGATACCGTAGGTACTGACTTTTATGGTATACGTACTGCCCACACACAGTGCCCACACACAGTGTGTACTGTGTGTATTTGCTATGTTTCGTTTGCATATTTTCAGGTTAACAGTATGCTGTGGCGCAACCAAGGCGGTCTCACGCTGAAAGTACAGAGCACGTCCAGCGTATCGCGACTGCAGGGTCTGATCAAGAACAGCATATTCGCTGAAAATCAATACTTCGAAACGCTGCGCATAGTCGGTCGCCACTACCAAGAGATGGCGGTGGTCAACAACTATTTCGGGAAGAATCGCGCGCGCTATCACGACATTGTGTTCGTGAATCGAATCACCACCAACTTCACCCACAACATCTTCTACAATAACACCGGCACACACGTGGTGGATATGACGGGATACCTGGAATACTCGCAGAAGGATCATCAGACCTTCGTAAATAACTTCCTCTACGATAATATCGCCCTAGGACATGGTTATCAATTCCCGGAAAGATACGGATACCTGCCGCAGCTGAAGAAACGATGGATCTCTAGGAGAAGGTAAAAGCAAGAATTCATAAGAGTTTCGTAGCATCTTTGTTGGGTTTCGCATAGGGTTGGTGATACTCCTTTGGATTCTTGGTAAACTTGCTCAGCTTGCAAATGCTGGTAGAACCGCGAGTCAGGCGAAATTTTTTGAAGGGGGAAAGGTGAGTTGTGGCGCGCTATAGTCGGTATGTTGAGAGAATACGGAGATGTTAGAATTCGCGGAAGACGTTTTGCATGAAATGCATGCACAGTGACATGCAATTTTGCGCAAGAATGCCTTTCTCGTATTCTCTCAACTGGGCCTACTGTAATAGGTGTGGTCGAAAGAAAGCGGCCTGGCATACACTAGTTGACCCACGTCTAAAAGAGTGTGATGCATGATTCACTGTTGTGTTTGTGTGGTAGGAAGAGGAGAAGACGCAGCCTGGAATTTCTATCCTTTCTCGTATGGGACGGACGTAGGAGGCGCGTAAAGAGGCACGAGACCAGTTTCGAATGGTGGGCCAACGTGGGCGATGACACGGATCGATATCGGAGCACGGTTCTGGCAGGAAACAGCAAGCAGATGTTCCATCGCAACTTCTTCTCCAATCCCGAGAACGACTACGAGCTGACGACAACGAAAAAGACGGAGTAAGGGACGGGGACGGGGGAGTTTGGGCTTACAGAATAGTGTAACAGGGAGGGTATTGTGGGGTAAATCCGGCCACCTAGACATGAAGACCGTTCTTTCTTCGTGGGTGGCCGTGTTTACCCCATACTACCCCACTACCTATAATGGTACTGTGGGGTGAACCCGGTCACCTAGGCATGAAGACCGTTCTTTCTTCCGTGGGTGGCCGTGTTTACCCCATACTACCCCACTTCCTATGATGGTTGCGCGTACGTACGTCTACTGTATGTACACCATGCTAAGCGAGAATGCCAATAAAGTTGGCACTGTGCTGTGGTGGGACTCGAACTTTGCTGGCCCCTCGCCTACTATGCGACTAACCACTCTGTCAACTTGAAATGCATGGCTGGGAAATGTGTTGTTTTTCGTGCCTTACAGGTTCGACTCTGATTCGACGCCTTTGAACGCCCAGCAGAACTACTGGGGTTACCCCGGGACGGAGGGTGTGGCGCAGGGAAAGATCAGAGACCAGGAAGACTACGAGTACCTGGTGGCGGTCAACTATCGGCCAGTGTTGGAGTCCAACACGTCATTACTGGAAGGTATGACCAAAAATATATAATTCTTGTTTAGGGGAAGAATGAACAACTTAGTGAAATTTACGAACCCAAATAATTGGTTTTTACGAAACCAAATAATTGGGTATAGCCAAATATTTGGATATTTCAAAAACCCAAATAATTGGGGCGAATCTGCGCCAGGGATGGTTTCTTTTGTTTACACAAGTCGTCCATTCTTCCCTTAAAAAGCAAGAATTATGTATTATTGGTATGACTGTCCTGCACATACTGTAATGTAACGTGCGGTGTGGGTTATCATGGGGTACCCGGCTGGTTCTTGTGATGCAGGGGTGAACCCGGTCACCCACTTTGAAAGAACGACCTTTAATAGTGGGTGGCCGGGTTTACCCCTCCGTACCCTACGTACGTAGTGCGTACGATGCCTGTGTCGGTATAACGTTATGTACGCTGCGTTACGTATGAACGGATGCTGGTGTTGTGTAGTAGGTAGGGTACTGTGGGGTAAACCCGGCCACTTAGTACTGATACTGAAGGCCGTTCTTTCTACGTGGGTGGTCGGGTTTACCCAAGCAACAAAACCGGTTGGGTTTTCCCCGTGATACCCTGATTATCATGATACTTAGGATCTTCTTCTTCTTCCTTGCAATATGGATCTTACGTACATACGTATATTGTACTGCTTTACATGTTGTTTTTGTTGTTGGATTTGCAGGCAACTGTCCGGGCGGTTGGTTTCAAGCTGGCGTGGAGGCATTCAAATCCTGCTTTCTCTTCGTCGGAGGTGGCATGACTTACGAGCACGCCGTAGAATTTTGTGAGGTACTACCTGCATCATTATTAGTCATTACAATGCATTTGTACGTACGCGGTTCTGTACGTGTACAGAACGCAGATGCGAAGGTGAAATACGTACGCATACGTAATTTTGATTGTTCGCGCAGAACGTCGTAATGCAGATGCATACGTACACCTGCATGCATACATATAAGTCGATATTTTGCTCCTGTAGGCACAAGGCGGCTTCATTCCCTACTTCCGCAAGAGCGACGCTCGCATTTCGGACGTGGCATCACGAGTTCAACAGATGCAGCTGCTGTACAGACAGGACTTGGAA
Source organism: Epsilonema sp. ZAB3_2 (assembly GCA_030247985.1). Lineage (NCBI taxonomy): Eukaryota > Metazoa > Nematoda > Chromadorea > Desmodorida > Epsilonematidae > Epsilonema > Epsilonema sp. ZAB3_2. Next base: position 28,516 of record JASAMW010003300.1, read on the forward strand.
ACTTACAGCTCCTATCCTGTAAGATCCGTGCATATGCAGTACAATACGTACATATGTGTGGTAGCGTGGGTGCAGACTGCAGATTTACTCTCTGATATTCTGGGGGTGCGTGGTGGTCAACTATGATGGTGGCAGGTACGTATGTTTTGTTTGTTGGGTGTGTAGGTGAGTGACGAATCTTGGCTGTGGGTGAGCGGAGTGCAGATTCCTGCTCAGAAATGCGGCTATCTGTCCAGCAAAACCGGCGACATTCGTGTGGAGAATTGTGGAACTCTTCTGCCGTTTGTCTGTGAAAGAGGTGAAGCATCAGTGCAACATGTACTTACTTACGTTGCATGTAGGTACATACGAAGATGATATGTGTGTATGTATAGTAGGTACATACGAAGATGATATGTGTGTATGTATAGTAGGTACATACGAAGATGATATGTGTGTATGTATAGTTGTCTCGAGTTAATAGAAGACGGAGGAAAGGCGTCTATTTTCTCTGGTCACTCCTTGGGTAGGGCTTTCCAGTTATCTTGTCATGCCCTTCCTGCCTGCTGTGCAATCAGAGAGGGTAATTATTAGCGAGCCTTTGGTCTCTCTCTTCTTGGGCAGCGGGCAGCGCTCCTCGCGCGATGACATTTTTCCCTTCCTCCCTCCCCCTGTCCACTACTAACATGTTTCCTACACAAACGTGACCAACACATTATCGATCCGCCAGTTCGTCTTCTATTCCCCCGCAGCTATCTTATGTGCTTATTACATCCAGTAGGTAATATCAGTCGTTCAACATACACCTTGTAGTCAGGCACATACTGTAATGTTCCGTAGATAGCTCCATGGGACTAAAATGGTATGCGCCGGTGAAGGGGGCTATACACGGAACATTACAGTGTAGTGTACGTGCGCCCGTACACCAGTAATTTTGTCATCAGTAGTGGTACAGCCGAATCTGCGTTTTTTCTCAGGTCGCAAGGCCTACCAAGATCCGTTCCTGTGGCGCGGTGCTGGCGTAATCGTGGTGATCGCCTCGTGTCTCCTGCTTCTCCTGCTCGTTCTGCTGCTGTTCGGTTGGTGGTACAAATCCCGACAGCGAAAGGAGCAGTTTCTGGAGCGCAAGAACAGTCTGCGCGCCTCGATTCGCTCCAACAAGCTGGCGCAGAAGAAGGAGCTGGAGGAGGCTGCGCGAATGAAAGATCTGATCCTTCTGGGACACCCGATACCGCCGCCCCGACCGCCCAGTCCGGATTTGATCGCGGCGCACAAGAACATGGTGATCGGGCGGAGCTCGGACAGTTTGAGCGCTTCCACCCCGCGGAAGAAGAAACCGCTTTCCACGAATGGGACGACGGTGGAGTCCAGCGCTAGTACGAGCATGAGCGATCTCACCAGTTCGTATCCTACTAAGGTACGTATGAAGACATGTATGGTAGTAGCAAGAACTGATAACCCAACATGAAAAGATCTTCTGAACAAGACCCAACAAGAGGGAAAGGAAACAAGAAGAAAAGGAACATGTAAAGACCTTTTTCAAGTTGGGTTATCAGTTCTTGGTATTAGGCTTCATAGCAAACTGCTCGGACAGAGCATTAGGCAGGTGCTGCTGTGCTTTGTTGTGATGTGAAAGTAAAGAACTTGCTATCTTTTCTTTAGGCATCAAAAAGCCCGGCCAACACCTACACTGAATCCGCCTACCGAAGTGATTACTCGCCTACTAGTCAACAGGACACGGCCGCAGACGACTCCTACACCTACTCGACTAATGGTACCCCGCGTACGGAGAGTACGAGGTACAATTACTCGTCTGGAGGTACTGGAATCCTTGGAAAAACTACTTCTGCTGCTCCTGGCCCCCCGAGTTTATCGAGCTTCAGAGGAGGAATTGGTCAGCCTGGAGTAGTTTTTAGACAGCAGAAGGACAAAGGGGGTGTGAAGCAGGGGCCTGCTGGTGCGAGAAGACACGATACAACTACCTCTGAGATGTCGACGTCGAGTACTGCTGCTTGTAGCACGTGCACGGAGAGCGTACTTTCGGAAAGTAACGCTGTGTCTTCATATCGCAGCACCAGCTACACCACAGGCTCCACAGTTACAGAGGAGCAACCATCCACTGCCAGATCGAGCGCCTTAACAGACACAGCGACGAACGGAGAAGAAAGGATTTACCACATGGTTCCCAGCGCCAGCGGGGCTGCCCCACGGGAGATGAAGAATGGACGACGCGCTCCCCTCTACCACGCAGGAAGCGATACCCTGCTAGAGGATGGGGAGGAAGAGGAGGATGTAAGGGCCTACCGGCAGGGCAGAATATCCCCGCCTCCCCAACTGATGCCTTCCAGACGACCGGGGCAGCAACCGAGAATCCCCCCACGACCTCCGGTAAGTAGGCCTCCTCCTCCGCCTCCAATGCATAGAGAAAGGAAGGGGTCGGCGCCTAATTTGGAACCGCCACCGCCACATCATGCGGACAGTAGTCAGAGTCAGGACAGTTTGATGGACTTAACCGCTCGCCTGGATGGTAGTCGGTCGCTGACGAATTTGATGATGCAGGCGCCGCCGAATCCACCTGTCAGGACGGTGGGGGTTAATAATGTTCAGATGGGCTTTAACGGAGGTGCTGCTGCTGCTGCTGCTTATCGGCCTTCTCGACAGATGCATCAGCAAGTGATGAATGGAGGTGTGAGGAGAGAGAGAAGTAGAGATAAAGGACTGCCGCTAGAGACGGCTATGTGAATTGAGTATGAAGAATTGTTGTATGAATTGATTGATTTGATTTGATTTGCCTTTGAAGAAATGGGGCCAAATTGAAGATAGAAGTTTTGTTGGGCCAAATTTTTACACTGTTGGAGCAAATTAGTCACGAGCTGTGAGTTTGCTGCCTGTAAGCATCAAGGTTTGTTTTGCTTGGTTGGTGAATTAAGAGTAGTTTGAATGTGTGTGTGTTATGCTACTATGTGCATTCAACCTATGATTGTGAATCTTGCCGAGGTTACACTTTATGCCCTGTGATAAGTTATTATCATCATTGTCAGTTTGTTTCTCAAAATATTCCACTGCTGTATGTTTTAGTACTTGCGTATCAACAGTGGAAAAGTTATGGTGTTTTACACGTAGACCTGTATTCTATGTCTTGCTTTGCTTGTTTTGGTGTAAATGAACTTCGCAGTCCAAACTAGTTTTCAGTTGAGTAGCCTAGTGTTTACCGTTTCATAATATTATTTCCGGAGACATTGCGTTGGTTGAAGTTCTTTAGTTTTGTTCACGTGCGTACCACCATGCAGTGTGTACACCACTGTCTGACATGCTGTATGTACCAGACCTACCAACGTATTCACGCTCCTCGCTTAATTTGCCAGTGAAAATTTCATGTTTGTTGTTGCAACTGTTGATTCTTCGACAGTAAAAGCAATTTTGAGTCAGACACCCCTTATTTTGCGTCATAATTTCGCCAATCTAATGCTGGCGTGTGTAGCCAAGAAGCTTTCAAAAACTTTAGAAGCATCGCACTGCCACTTTCTTTCCTTTCGCGGTGTTGCCAATAGATGCGTATGCGTACATTCGTATGCCTTATTTGTTTTGCCGTCATGTAATAACGTTTTTGTCTTCTGTGACGTATGTACGCATACTCTAGCTTTTTGTTTTAGCGACACTTCGTAATGCGATATACAGGGTGTCCCACGTAAACCTCCCTAACGATCCAACCTTAAAACTTCCCTACAGGAGATATCAAGCTGAAATTTTGTCCCCAGAAATCCAAGAATATGGCATACTTTGTCGCAATGAGACAGGTAGCCCTCAGTGAACGAAATTACAGGCTCGCAAATGTTGGACCCTGTTTTTATCATTTTCCGTACTAACCGTGGTTTTGACATTGCACCTTCTGCTCAGCACGGTCAAGCAGCTCATCCAATATGGTGGAACAACAATGGCTAAACGTCATCAGAGTCCAGAACACAACGGAAAGAAAAGTACTGGCAAAATGCTGCTCATAACTGCCTTCAAGGGTTGTCGAGGTCAATAGTGGCGCCACTGATTTCAAAATGTTGATAAACGTGGTCGCAACTTTGCAAGCTCGTAATTTCATCCCTATTTGGCTAAAATTTTGCCACAAAGTATGGCATATTCTTTGGTTCCTGGGAACAAAATTTCAGCTTGATATCTCCTGTAATTGGAAAGCTATTAGGCTGGATCTTTAGGGAGGTCTACGTGGGACACCCTGTATTTCACTAAAATCTGATGCGCTTCACATGTTCTTGCCAAAGTACGGATAGCTAGGCTTCAAAAGAAAAATCTGGGCTGTCTGTGCATAGGTAAGAGCTTTACTCTGAGTACCCGTGTGGCTGGATTCATTAGCTGCATGTCCCAATTTGCGGCAGTGTAGTGTATTCGCTACTTGCGCTAAGAAAGAATAATGGGTGACTGCGAGAACTCAACCCCCGTCTGTTTTCAGTGCGTTTTTGATCGGCGACCCCACTGGCACCAATTCATCAAGAAACGCACACTGAGAAACACGGGTCAGCTAGCGAACTCCCATTACAGTTCTTTTTTAACGCAAGTAGCGAATAGACAAATGCAAAAATAGCACCCTCGCCTATTGATTTGGCCTGTATGTGTTGTACTGCGGAGAGAATCGACGACTTTATTTTCATCGACTAGCTGTCGAGCTCATGCGAAAAAAGTTTTCTGCGTACATGAATAAATAGGTTTCCTTTGCGCAGAAGCTACTGAGCTTATGCTGCATTGCAGATATGAATTAGCCATGGACATACGGCACATTTGGTACATACGTATGTATGCCTACATTACATATCTGATCTGTATTGTTTTTTTTATGTCGTCCAACGTTACATTTTGTTACGGCGTCACATACAGGGTGTTCCATAACATAAGTTTCTAGCTGGCTATTATACTACTGTACTGGCTACGTGCAGAATGCTTTCGCGACATGTTTCAAAACCACCATAAAAATATTGTTGACAAAAATATTAGGAGAATCTCCACCACATGTACTTATGTACGTACGTATGTGCAAATGTTTATCCACCAAAATCTGTACCTTTTTTCAACGAAAATCTTTGCGTACTGTATTTAGTACTGTAAAGTTTGGTGTATTACCCGATCGGGTTATACAAACAAAGTCGACCAATTTCCTCGGGGTATATTCGATATCGGGTTATGCAAAATATCGGGGTATAGGCCTATACCATACTTACTTATTTCAGCATAAAATAGCTTTTTGAAGCATTTGGTGCGTGGTGAATATCGGGTTATACAAAATACTAAAAGTCAAAGTCGACACCTATTTGCTCGGGTTATATTCGATATCGGGTTATATTCGATATCGGGTTATACACCAAACTTTACAGTATGTATGTATACGTGCGGTTAGGTCGACCCATTTGCCAATAAATAATGCGAATCACCTGTACTGTGCATACGAATTACGAATGACTCTGACATCTTCGGTACATATTTACCTACACATACCTACGTCAGCCAACCGAGGTCTTGTTTTCCTCTTTTCACTCATGTCCGGCATAATATGAAATTGCGAGGTGTTGCCAGGACATCCTGCCTCCGGGCTATGCGGTGACTTGTGTTTCAAGAAAATCTCGCGCTATAGGCAAAAGGGCAGCTGATTTGAAAGTCTCGGTTTCGGCTTATTTGTAAGGAACGTAGGCTACCCTGGGCAGGCACCTGCTGTATCAGAACAGAAGAGGCTTCTAGGATAAATTGTGCCTGTGTAAATTGTATGAGGAGGATGATAAATTTTTCTTGACTTCGGACCGGAAGCTGCCTCTGATTACACCACAGTAGTACAGTACGTAAGTTTCTTTGGATATCCTTTGGTAGCAGGGATGCTAGCTAAATTGACGGGCAATATTCGTGCTCAGAATCAGATACACTGCTGCTCCTAAAAAATCTTGAGCAGAAATGATAGGAGTTTGTTCCTTTATTCGCTGCTGTTTCCTGTCACGCTATCACTTGTACTGTGTATAATGTATGTACGTAGTACATAAGTATGTAGCACTGTACATATGCGTTTGATTGTGTGCGGTACTTTCTTACCATGTGACGACGATGATGTATTTTCGGCATATTCAATCACTAGCGTGTCATGCTCGTGTGGTGTGGCGCTGTATAATGTAGAGTAGAGTGACTACTACTGAGTTGCTCACGTACTTGCTTATCCGCAATTATCTGGCTTCTCTCGTGAAAAAGCCTCATTCAAGCTCAAGCTCTTGTAGGAAAATATTCACCATATGCAATTAATAAGAGCCAGTGCTTGGTCGCGAGCGCGATCCCTCTGAATTAACCTTGATTTTCAGTGCAATTTTTGATCGGTAGTCGACGCGAAGGTCGGCGCGGTCGTCTTTCTTGCTCGTTTGTTTCTTTCCGCGCCGACCTTCGCGTCGGCTACCGATCAATAGTTGCACTGAAAGTCAAGGTTAGTTCAGAGGGGTCGCCTCGCGACCAAGCACGGCTCTTATTGCATATGGTGAATAGCGGCCGAAGTCCTTGCTGTGCTATCAGTCACCATAGGCTCTTGTCAATACGTATACAAAATGAAGCGCTATTCACTTTATTCGTGTTTGTGTTAGTCAGTTTTGCAACGATTGTTGTGAATTTCATTACCGTATTTACCGGTGCATAGCCCCATGGGGGTATGCAAAAATTGAGAGGTCCCATATGGGGGTATGCATAGGGGGGGTTATGCATTGGGGGGTTATGCATGGGGCATTTTTTTATGTTTTTGAGAGGTGCGCAGAGGCATATTTTTTAGGTCAAAAGCACATGTTTTAGGGCATAATTGAGGTCAAAAACGGTTATTCTAGTACAATACACCCCCAAGCAGGCTTATAGGCATCTTAGCTTGGTGTGGGAGTGGCTATGGGTACTATGACCAGCTTACATAGGTAGGTTCAGGTACTGTACAGTACATGGGGGTATGCATAGGGGGGGGGGGGGGGGGGGCGTTATGCATTGGACATTTTTTATGTTTTGCCAATATGGGGGTATGCATTGGGGGGTTATGCATTGGGGGGGGGGGGTTATCTACCGGTAAATACGGTAGGTATTGTGGGTGTGGCTCATCGCTAAGGAAATATATTGTAAGCTTACTATACCTACTTACTACCATTCTAGTTTGGCGGAAACTTCTGCATGTTTACGAAATGTTTCATCTTTCGGCTTTCATAGTTTCAGTGTTCATATGTACGTACTGTAGAGACACAGCTGCGTGTTAAGACGTTGTTATTGTTAGTTCTTTGTCGGTCGGCTAGTAACTAATCTATGAGTAGCATAATGTGTAGGCCCATGCAAAATAATGTACGTACATATCGTGTACCTACTGGTACCTGCGAATTACATACACAAAACATACACCTATAAAATAAGGTAGAACTTAGCCAGATTTGTAACCACGCTGCTCTTGAATAAGCTTAAAAATCTATGTGCCGTTCTGGGCATTTTGCTGTGAACTATAATGCACGTATGCACTGCGCATACGAATCATGTCATGTTTATCTTCAATATTATACTGTAGTCTTATAGTGTAGTCTTTCTGGACTTCAACGGCGGGGGATCTCAGATTTCCTGTAGAGAGAAAACATGGGGCTAATTTATGCTCAGGGGCATTTGTTGAAATCGATTGCTTCTATTCAGAGACGATATGCTTGCTGATGCGATCACTTTTCCGCTTTGCTTCCAGTTTTTGTGATGAGCTACGTGCGTCTGCAATGCACTTTTGCGACAAACCCTTTGCTGTACTAGTACATGGCATAGCCGTAAAAAGTGTCGCGTGCCTACCCCTGCTACACACGTCATAAAAATTTGGGTTGATCTTTTTAACTTTGACTTTTTTAACTCTAGGACGAGGACAACTCTGACTGAGACAGGCGTCGATGGGGTCATCAAAATGTGCAGTATGTACGTATGGTAGCCTGCATAGTTCGTTAGAAGCCTAGTAGATGGTAGTTGTTTGTTTCCTGAGTAGCCTTTTTGTGATCTCTGTAGCGCCGGTACATTTTCAAATACATTCTTTGATGGCTATGGCTGTGTATCTCGCCTTATATAAGTGTTGGTTATGTTTCGTTTTTGTCCGTGTGGTAAGTTGTTTCGCTGAAAGTCAATAGCACCATTAGGCCCAAGCGTCACCTCGAAAAAGTGTGCTCTGCGCTACTATCATGATTCTGTGAAGTGCAATTTCCGAAATTGGATTTTTTCAGTGCCTCTGGGCCGTTTTGGAAAACGGCGGAGCGGAACCGAAGGAAGCTCGCCAAGCGATAAGAGTGGCGGCAAGAACCTCACCCTTGTGGTTATTATTTTGTCTCTGGTGTGCTGCCGCGGTCCATTGGGGTTCCACGTTCATTCATATCTGAACCAAATTACGAACACGAACATACAGTACTTGAAGCGCTGGTTTATAAACTGTGTAAAATCCGTAGTGCTACTGCTTTAACTCAACTCAACTACTTCAAATTCAACTGAGTGCAGTACAGCTACGTATCCTTAACCTCGTCTATTAGTTGAAATACTTTGCGTCCATCATGACATCTTCGACCAAAAGTTTCCAGCTCAACGTCTCCTTTAAGAGTTCGGAAAGTGGCCAGCCGATTTGCTTCAAGGTGGATGGTCAGCGCTTTCAGACTTCGGCGAAAACTCTCAAGTTTCTCTCCAATGCCAAATACAAGATTCATCTGCAAGTCAGGCCGACGGCTGTTGAATTTTAGTAAGCATTACAGTACTGCACGTATAGCTAGGTACAGTATGTGTTGTGTACGGCCCAACGTGTCGAATCAACGTGGAAAGGAAAATTTTGCCAGATGTGTCAGCCAGGGAATCAAACCCTTGACCTCTCGCGTTAGGCGAGCGAGCGCCCTAGCCATTGAACTACACACCTGGATTTTGCCAGATGTGCCAAAGGATCGAGCGCCCTACTACAGGGTGATTTATTTCTCCTGGATGATTTTGATTGCCAATTTCAACAGGTTACCCTGCACCGATTTCGCTCGAATTTTGCCCACATATTCCCGAGCGTTTAGCATTTACTTGGTAAAAATTTCGAGTTAAAATGCTGCACTGGAAGTTAGAAATACAGCAGAGAAAATGAGACCACAATTTTTCAACATTTTCAACATAACCTTTGACTACTGCTAATTTCTCCCATCACAATTTCGGAAAACATGGCAAGTGGCATGCTGCAATTTTTTTCAAATGGTAATGGCTTTGTATTGTCTTTGTAGAGCCTTTTTTCTTCTCTACAACCCCAGAAAGAATGCGAGAGTCATCAAATCAGTGATTATGGCTCATCAGCTGAGGATGCAGCACTGATGAGGCATGAGCAGCACTGATGAGAAGGAGACAATCTCCAAGCAATGCCACCAAAGCTGCCAATGGTTTTTTGGCTGCTTAGTGCTTAGGTTCCATCTTGCAAAACTATTTTGCCCCTAGGAAAGAGTCGCTGGGCTCCAAAATGAGCCTTTCAATCATTTAGCAGTAAAAAGTTAGTAGAAAAAGCTCGAAATTGCAATTTTGAAAGGAACTGGAAATTCTGACCACAAATAAAGTATTTCACCTCGAAATTTTTACCAAGTAAATGGTAAACACTCGGGAATATGTGGGCAAAATTTGAGCAAAATCGGTGCAGGGTAACCTGTTGAAATTGGCGATCAAAATCATCCAGGAGAAATAAATCACCCTGTAGTAACCATTGAACTACACACCTGGAGGGCTTCAGTCACACAATTTACTTTGATCGCGACACTTGTTCTGTGTACGGTACGTTCTGTTGTACGTACGTATAACACTGGCATCAAGCGTGAAATGAATTCGTGAACAATGTTCAGGGCCCGAAGAGATGCTGCTTTTGATGTCTTGTACAATATACTGTATGTACGTATTGCATCGCGGTAGGGTTAGTTTGTTGTGAAAACCGTTACGGTATCAATTGGCTGACTATGTGGTATAATGGATGTTGCAGTCATATGAAAATCGCTGGGTCGGACCTGGCGCTGCACACTCCAAATCCTTCGTCGGGCGAGTATACAACCGAATGGAATACTACCGGCTTGGATCCCTCAAAGAAAGGAAAGCGAGAAGATATCGCAATGACAATCACAGTAAGGCTGCTGTAGTCTGTCTGTAGTGATTTGTCTATGTCGGCGGCAACTTTTTGAGCGTCATGTACTAATCGAAGTCGCATTACCAAATTTGACAATAAGTTTACACATAATAAGCTTCGTATAGTGGAAATAAGGCATTTTTAGATTAGGTATCTCATTATTAGAGGCCTAGGTACATAATAGGCTTCGGTACATATTTATTTACACTCCGAACTGTACATAACGTAGGTACATCCCTATGGGGTCCCCATGGCGTTTTATTCGCAATGGAGGCTATTCACGAGTCGTTTACTGATGCGGTCATTGCAGCATTTTTCTCAACTGATCGTGATCGTGATTTACTTACAGACCATCACAGTAGTACGTGTGCATGCACGCACAACACAGTACATGTACTCCATCAATCACGTTTTGGATTGAACTCTGCTCGATCTTTGCATTGCAGGGTCCTAGCGGAACACTAGCAAAGGTGCTGCAATGTAAGTTCTACGACAAAGAGAACACGCACTCTGAATGGGGACACAAGTTGGAGTCAGTGAAATTTAAGTGCGTGACGGACGGCCAAGGAACAATCACCTCTTCTGAAGAAGAATATCAGTAAAAATACCCCTGGTCCCAACTTTTTGCGTAATAGTATTCTTGTTGGTTTGTTTTAATGCTAGCAAAAATGTCTGATGCCGCTGAACAAAAAATGTACGTACAGTAGATATAAGGTCGGTGTATAGCCCTGCAGGGCAATACTAACAAGATCAGCCAATTTGGGCGGGCTATACACGGGGTCAGGCAATACAAAAGCTCGGGCTATACAAGGGACTTTTGACCGTCTTCTCATTTTTGCTCCAATTTTATCATGGATTGAATGATCCCGCTTTTGGTACTGTAATGTTCCGTATATAGCCCCTCTCGTGTATAACCATAACCCCCTCGTGTATAGCCCCCCCCCCCCCCAAATCGGCCACTAACGTCATTTGCCCTCGTGTATAGATAGCCCCCTATTGCGAACCGCGAAAAGCAACGGAAATCAAGCGTTTTTGCGCTAAAAACAGCGTGTTTGAGGTGTTTGGATGCATAGGAGTTTATCTGCACGTCATTTGGAACAGTTCTGATCATTTTGCCAGTAACATCTCTTCGAGGGAATTTTTTTGTAGCAAAAATTTCACAATTTTTTAAGTTGAAAGCTGCATTTTTGATTATTAGAGCTTTGAAACGTGCCAAATAACCACCATAAACGAGTTCAGGATGTCAAAAACCTTACTTTTGGTACAAATGAAAAATGCCCTCGTGTATAGCCCCCCTCGTGTATAACCCCCTCTCGTGTATAGCCCCCCTAATCGGTGCCTACCATTTGTATAGCCCCATGGGGCTATCTACGGAACATTACAGTATTATCAAAAACACTGTTGGTATTATATAAAGTTGCCTTTGATCAATTATTATCTCATGGCATGCTGATTTGGTCCTGTGCCTTGTTTTGTGAATTTTGGGCTTGCAAGCTGAACTGCGTTTGTTGGGTTGCTTTGATCCATATATCAAAAACACTGATTGTTCTCAAAGTCAAAACTGCTGTGCGTGGCAGTAATCGCTATTATTTTCGTTTGCTTTGCTCACATGCCAGACCGATTCCAGATTCCAGCAGCAATGATCCAAACTGCTAATAATGCCGTTGCCCATTTTCAACTTATTTTTAGCTTCATAGGCCACAGATTTTATGGTTCCTGACTTAAAGGCAAGGGGTCCCCTACACCGACTTTCGAATTTAAAGTTCAAACCAATTTTATCATAAACTACATTTTTAACCGAGTCTTTTGCAAAAAACCGCTTTTCAAAATTCCTATCCGTTCATGAGTTATTCGAAGATAAAAATCGATAAATTTCAGTATTGAAGCGGTCCTCGGGAACCACTACGGTAGTTAAGAGACGTTTTCTATAGCGGTTGCATAGTACGTGGAAGGGGGGTACTTTTTGTAAATCGAGATAATATGCCTATCGGATTCCCCATCAAAAACTGCATATGTAGATGAAGTTTTAGGAAAAAATTTGTTCAGGCATCATCGAGATATTGATGGGTAAAGGTGGGCAGGTCGCATTTTTGCCGTTTTTCAACGTTTTTAGCCATATTTCAGCAACCGCAGGGCTTAGAGGGCTACAATTTGGTACACGGATACATCCCATAGGGACCCAAGTCTGGACCAATTTTGAGCCCAATCGGCCACCTGTATGTTGAGATATAGCGTCACAACGTGCATTTCTGCATATTTTGCACCTGTTGCAAATTTAGTTTTTTGAGCTAGGCGCGAAATACATGCCCTGCACGGGGTAAAATTTTGACAGCAAGTAGAGAAGGGTTAGGCCTAAAAACTTTAGTACTACCGCAAAAAATCTCTATAATTGGAATTGGGACTACAGTCCTCCCGAATGGTGAAAAATGCAGCAAAAAATTTCCCGCCTTTTTTATTTTTCAAGATAAATGAGCAATACCACTGAAACTTTTTCCTCGCAAGTAGCCTATCTTATGTAGAATTTGATGTAGATTTAAAAAATAAAATTGTTTTTCCCAAAAAATTTAACCCCTAGCAGATAATTTTGCAAAAGTAGTATATTTTTGTGAATTTTGGGTAAGGGTTAAATTTTTTGGAAAAAACAATTTTAATTCTCAAATATACATCAAATTCTACATAAGATAGGCTACTTACGAGAAAAAAGTTTCAGTGGTATTGCTCATTTATCTTGAAAAATAAAAAAGGCGGGAAAATTTTTGCTGTATTTTTCACTATTCGAGAGGACTGTAGTCCCAATTCCAATTATAGAGATTTTTTGCGGTAGTACTAAAGTTTTTAGGCCTAACCCTTCTCTACTTGCTGTCAAAATTTTACCCCGTGCAGGGCATGTATTCGCGCCGTGGTATTCAAAAAACTAAATTTGCAACAGGTGCAAAATATGCAAAAATGCACTTTGTGACGCTATATCTCACCACACAGGTGGCCGATTGGGCTCAAAATTGGTCCAGACTTGGGTCCCTATGGGATGTATGTGTGTACCAAATTGTAGCCCTCTAAGCCCTGCGGTTGCTGAAATATGGCTAAAAACGTTGAAAAACGGCAAAAATGCGACCTGCCCACCTTTACCCATCAATATCTCGATGATGCCTGAAAAAATTTTTTCCTAAAACTTCATCAACATATGCAGTTTTTGATGGGGAATCTGATAGGCATATTATCTCGATTAACAAAAAGTACCCCCCTTCCGCCTATACTACAGGCTACTCTCAATCCTTACAGAAAACGTCTCTTAACTACGTAGTTAACTACTGTAGTGGTTCCCAAATCCGTCTTCAGTACTGAACTTTACTGAACTTTGCACACCGACAACTCGTGAACGGATAGGAATTTTGAAAAGCGGTTTTTTGCAAAAGACTCGGTTAAAAATGTAGTTTATGATAAAATTGGTTTGAACTTTAAATTCGAAAGTCGGTGTAGGGGACCCCTTGCCTTTAAAATTGTGCGAATAAAGCCTTGTGAACGCAGTTCTATCCCAATATCGGGCTATGTGGGCCAAAAGTGAAATATGTAAGCCAAATTGGGCGGGCTATATACGGGATCGGGCTATGCACGGTACCGGGCTATACACCGACCTTTACAGTATATCAGCCGATGCACGAGAGAGTGGCGAATCGCCAACATCCACTTTTTTCTACTTTTCAAAAATTTTGTCATGAATATAGGTAATCAACCCTCCTGAGTTCGAAAACGAACTTGGTTTTGCGATTTGACCACGTTTAACGGGAGAAACGGGCTCATTTAGGCAGGGTGGTCAGGGGAAAGGCGGAAAATCGAACATGATCAAATCGACGTTACACACAGGCGCTCCCAAGCTCAACGAACAGGCTATTAGAGCAAAACCATATACCTTTAGACTCGGCTTGATTTGCTCTTTTCAATGGGGTACTCGCCGACCCCTTAACCCTTACCGTTGGCGAGCTATGAGCAAAAAGGCGCTAAATTGGCAACACTGCAAAAACCAGGCAAAATTTAGAAAATCGACCATAGCTCGCCCGATTTTGACCTGACAGATCTGAAACCTATCTCCTGTTGTAGAGCTTGAAATTGTGAACAAGATAGGCTATGTCTCCACTCTCTCCGCCTGTGCGCAACGGGTTAAATATTGTCCCAAATTTGGATAAAAAGGTCAAAAAATCGAGTTTCGGTACTAAAACTGCATGAACATTGTCAGCTGCAGCTGCCCAGGCAGTGGGACTAGAAAAAATTCGAAGACATCTCCAAGTGTAACTTGAAACGGGCTTTTCAATGGTGGTCTCCCGGTCCGCTTAACCCCTACCGTTGGTGGGATATTAGTGGGGAAAGACAAAATTGGCAATATCACGGACATCAGGCAAAATTTTACATATCGCCTGTAGCTAAGGCGCTGTTAAAGTGACAGATCTTAAACCTGTCTCAAATTATAGCGCTTGAAATTCTGAACAAGGTAGGCTATGCGTCCGATCCCTCCGCCTGTGCGCAACGGGTTAAATATTGCCCCAAAGTTGTATAAAATGGGTCAAAAAACGAGCTTCAGTACTGAAGCGGCACTTACGCTGTCAGCTGCAGCTGCCCAGGCAGTGGGACTAGAAAAAATTCGGAGACACCCCCAAGTGCAGCTTGAAATGCGCTTTTCAATGATTGTCTTTCGGTCCGCTTAACCCCTACCATGGGTGAGTTATTAGAGTAGAACGGCAAAATTTGCAATATCCTGCACACTATGCAAAATCTTGAATATCACCTGTAGCTCAGGCGCTATTAAAGGGACAGATCTTAAACCTGTCTCAAATTGTAGCACTTGAAATTCTGAACAAGATAGGCTATCTGTTTAATCTCTTCGCCTGCGCGCAATGGGTTAAATATTGCCTCAAACTGGACAATACGGCTAACTCTGCATGTTGCATTACGTTGTCAGTTGCAGCTGCCCAGGCAGTGGGACTAGAAAAAAGTCGAAGACATCTCCAAGTGCAGCTTTAAGCGCGCTTTTTAACGGCTGTCTTGTTATCCACTTAACCCCTACTGTTGGCGAGTTGTTAGAAGTAAAAGGAGAAATTTTGAAATCATGGAGACCAGGCAAAATTTTGAATACTGCTTATTACTCAGGCGCTATTAAAGGGACAGATCGAAAACCTGTCACAAATTGTAGCGCTTGAAATTCTGAACAAGCTAGGCTGTGTTTGCATATTTTTGCCTGTCTGCAATAGGCTAATTATGCCACAAATTTGGCCAAAAAGATAAAAAATCGAGTTTCAATAGTGAAGTTGCACTTGCATTCTCCAGCTGAGTACATGTGATGCCAAGAGTGGCCAGCTCATTTTGCCATAAGTTATCGGCCACCATTGAAATAGTGAGTTTCTAGCCTTCACTTGGGTTGGGGGCGCCTTTGACATCTCACCTACACCAAAAGAGTAGCTGCAACTGAGCGTGGAAGTGCAGCCTCAGTACTGAAACTCTATTTTTTGGACCTTTTCCCCAACTTTGGGACAATATTGAATCCGTTGCGCACAGGCGAAGAGAGTGGAGACATAGCCTATCTTGTTTACAATTTCAAGCGCTACAATTTGAGCTAGGTTGAAGATCTGTCCCTTTAATAGCGCCTGAGTAATAAGCGATATTCAAAATTTTGCCTGGTCTCCATGATTTCAAAATTGTTTCTTTTACTTCTAATAACTCGCCAACAGTAGGGGTTAAGTGGATAACAAGACAGCCGTTAAAAAGCGCGCTTCAAGCTGCACTTGGAGATGTCTTCGACTTTTTTCTAGTCCCACTGCCTGGGCAGCTGCAACTGACAACGTAATGCAACATGCAGAGTCAGTACTGAAACTCTATTGTTTAGCCGTATTGTCCAGTTTGAGGCAATATTTAACCCATTGCGCGCAGGCGAAGAGATTGAACAGATAGCCTATCTTGTTCAGAATTTCAAGTGCTACAATTTGAGACAGGTTTAAGATCTGTCCCTTTAATAGCGCCTGAGCTACAGGCGATATTCAAGATTTTGCATAGTGTGCAGGATATTGCAAATTTTGCCGTTCTACTCTAATAACTCACCCATGGTAGGGGTTAAGCGGACCGAAAGACAATCATTGAAAACCGCATTTCAAGCTGCACTTGGGGGTTTCTCCGAATTTTTTCTAGTCCCACTGCCTGGGCAGCTGCAGCTGACAGCGTAAGTGCCGCTTCAGTACTGAAGCTCGTTTTTTGACCCATTTTATACAACTTTGGGCAATATTTAACCCGTTGCGCACAGGCGGAGGGATCGGACGCATAGCCTACCTTGTTCAGATTTTCAAGCGCTATAATTTGAGACAGGTTTAAGATCTGTCACTTTAATAGCGCCTTAGCTACAGGCGATATGTAAAATTTTGCCTGATGTCCGTGATATTGCCAATTTTGTCTTTCCCCACTAATATCCCACCAACGGTAGGGGTTAAGCGGACCGGGAGACCACCATTGAAAAGCTCGTTTCAAGTTACACTTGGAGATGTCTTCGAATTTTTTTTAGTCCCACTGCCTGGGCAGCTGCAGCTGACAATGTTCATGCAGTTTTAGTACCGAAACTCGATTTTTTGACCTTTTTATCCAACTTTGGGACAATATTTAACCCGTTGCGCACAGGCGGAGAGAGTGGAGACATAGCCTATCTTGTTCACAATTTCAAGCTCTACAACATGAGATAGGTTTCAGATCTGTCAGGTCAAAATCGGGCGAGCTATGGTCGATTTTCTAAATTTTGCCTGGTTTTTGCAGCGTTGCCAATTTAGCGCCTTTTTGCTCATAGCTCGCCAACGGTAAGGGTTAAGGGGTCGGCGAGTACCCCATTGAAAAGAGCAAATCAAGCCGAGTCTAATGGTATATGGTTTGCTCTAATAGCCCTGTTCGTTGAGCTTGGGGGCGCCTGTGTGTAACGTCGATTTGATCATGTTCGATTTTCCGCCTTTCCCCTGACCACCCTGCCTAAATGAGCCCGTTTCTCCCGTTAAACGTGGTCAAATCGCAAAACCAAGTTCATTTTCGAACTCAGGAGGGTTGATTACCTATACTCATGACAAAATTTTTGAAAAGTAAAAAAAAGTGGATGTCGCGCCCTATACTGGCATTCGCCACTTTCTCGTGCATCGGCTGATATAACTGAACCTGAATGTAATACTGCGAATAGGTAGGTATAGTCGGTTTACTGGGAGAATGTGGAGATATCCATAATTAAAGTCGCGGAAGCGCTTTTGTGTTGAAAACCGCGGGAACGATTCCTATTCACATTTTGTTGTGTGAAAAAATCGACTATCTAAAATCTCCACATTGGCTCTCAATGGACGACTATAGGATGAGGCAATCTGTTCTAAATGTATCTTTCGTAGGTCATTTATTTTATTTACTACCGTAGTGTATCTGTATAGTCCACCAATGCAATCGTCCCTATGTAGAAATGACTTTTGATGAAGAAAACCGCGTCTTTTGATTTTACTGTTTTGTTGCACGTGCAGACTGTGCAAGTTTTTGCCTGTATTCTGTGTGGAATTTGATCTATTGGAATGTGATCTATTGATCTTTTTAGACAACCGTGCAAGCATAATACTGTCCAAGCAACGCGATTATGATGCGAAAATAATCATGCGTTGTTGCATTGCGACTTTCTTTTGTTGTTTCTGCTCTGAGATATCGCTTGCTTGCCTTTTTTATGTAGCCTCATCCTTGATTGTCGGTGTATCGATGGTGCTTTATCCAATATCGGAATACAATCATACAACCACGAATTATTTGTTAAAAAATACAGAAAGGCGGCGTGACAAACGTTGGTGAGGCTAGATTTCACACTTCGTAAACGCCAAAGAACCTGTAAAAGATCCAAAAGTTTTGGCAGCGGAATATTGGATACTGTAACAAACTTTAAATATAAGTTTGTAATGGCGCAGCGAGCAGTGAGCGTGTGGGCCCAGTAGTATTCGTAGTAGTAGTATTAATCCTGCTATTACTTCCACAGTCATCCCGTACACCAGCCTTAGAGCATCAAGCTTCAACCATTAGCCCATAATAAGCTAGCTCAAGAAGAACTCTACTTTACACCAAACCAACCGCTCATCACCTCGCAACTTTCCCGACTCTCTTCAAACTCTCTCTTTCTCTAACTCTGAGGCAGTCAAGCCGTCTCTCCAGCCTCGACTGCCGAAGGCTCTCTTTCCTGGAATCACCCACTCCTTTTATCAGACTGCCAGTGGCGGCAACCTTTCTTCCGCTCCCTTTGTCTTGCCGCCTCCTACAGTAACCTTTGCGACCTTTAATCCAGCCGCTCCCGACTCCACTTAGGTACGTATTTTTCTCATCATCTTCGCTACCCACTGTTACATATTTTTCCCTATCTCTACCTTTTCGCGGCTACCGTATACCCAATATCATATACGTACATACACGCCCGTACAACATTCTATTCGTTGCATAATGTCAACGGGATCAAACACCGTTACACCTCCACCCTTTAGTCAAGACGACCTCGTCTTTCCTTCCTATTGCTATTACACTGTACAAGGGTACAAAATTTCAAAACAAGACAAGTTCCAAGAAAAATAAAGATGCAAAAACTATGTGCACATATGCTGTACACTGACGACAGAAAACGGTGAGAAAAAAGGAAAAGATAATTGAAGAACTGGTAACGTACTTCGGTACAGAGGCGACAGTCTCTGACAAAAAAAATGGCTCAAAAAACTGCATCTCTCCTCATCGCCCTCCTAATCCATGTCGCCTCCTGGCGACAGATAAACAGAATGGGAGGGTTGGCAGCAGCGAGAGTGCAAATTGATGCTGTCTAGTTTCATGTTGATCATCATGGCCACATTCACTGCTATAAATCCCAGGGTACTTTCTGTCCATCGCGATCTTTCTCATGTTCTTCTCCAAAATGCACTGTCTTGTGTTGCCACTTTCCTCTTTCTGTTTCTGCTGCAGCCCATGATACTCCAACTGCTCCTTGATTTCAACATCACCATTCTCTGCCTGAAAGACCAAGGGCAGTGTCCTTGCAATGCAGCAGATGCAGCTCTCCTATAGAGCTCAATATGGCTGATAGATCAGCATGGGTCAAGCAGACTGGCTGATCAAGCTGTCAGTCAATTTTTTTGCATCCCAGAGCATGATGCCGATTACTGGATAATGATGACAATCTGTCGTTTGGGAAGCTTCTTTTGCACCTATGGTAGATAGACGTGGCAAGAAATGCAATCGAAGGTCCTGGTTTTTTCTCCTCCATGTACTCCTGCACAAACAAACTGATGTCCATTCGCCAGCAGATCATCTCATGAAGCAGCATTAGCAACCAAAATTGTCACAGCGCATAAAAGCAGCTAGCTCCCCATACATTTGAAGCTAAATTTTCACGATCCATTCACCCTGCATTCCAAGTTCTCTGGTGCATAGAAATCGAATGAGTCGCTTTTCTCACCCAGTCGATAGGAGAACTTGAGCAGCAATCTGATTTCATTTCACGCACTAAGGTTCCCAGTGACACCTCTTCTTTCCAATCCGAAATTCAAGCTTCTCTTCTTTGACACTGCCAAACTGTAGGCACTGCACAGAGACAGTTGTTTTCGTTTCCTGGTTGAATGAAGCAGTATGGTCCAACCACTAAGAATTCGCCATTTCAAGCCGTATAAAATAGAAGCAATGCCAAATCGATGACTCAAAATCAAAGCCATAATTTGAACTCAGCATGAAAATCGACTTGGTCAATAATGTGACCGTTATATGGCGACAGTATAATAACAGCAAATAAGCATTGACAGTCGTCAGCAGAAGACAAGGGAAAACAGGAAAAGGAAAAACTTTGTAAAGTAATTCGGTCAGGGGTGACAATCCCTGTCAAAAGACCCAATAATTATGGTACTTGGCGCTAAAATTTGGTTCAAACAGATGTTTAAAAAAATTTTAAGTTTCCATCAGTATTCAGTCACGTTACCTTTATCAATTACAAATTTTGAAAGCATCTCATCTCCACTAGTCTACACACACCTTGCTCCTTTTTCACATCTCTTTCGCTCCCTTTTTTCAGTAGCGCCAACAGATGAGTGTACATACAAGGCAAATCTTGCGGTAGTAAGGTAATTCCATAATCCCAAAAAATGCACAAAAGACGTTGGTAAAATGGCTTTATCAAAGCAACATTAGGCTTGGTTCTACTTCTCCAACTCAGGGAGAATAACCATGAAAGCCAGTTCTGGCTTGGCTCTGCTTCTCCAATATCAAGAGAATAATCATGAAGCCAGTTGATCGTCTTGCAGGTTCACAAGACACGGTTTGCAAAAAAAAGGAGAAAGATCAATTTGAGTTCAGATACTAGTAACGTACTTCGGTCCTCCCGTGTAATGGGAGACAAAAATGTTGCCTGGAAGAAATAAAACGACGAACTAAAATCAATGGACACTATCTAAACAAAACGCAACTCACACTTACCCGTATTACATAATATATAGCCTATCATACCCCCCACATATCTCCACCAACCCACCACACACCCAACACCACCCTCCTATTCTAAACACAAAAAACAAACAAAAAGCAAAAAACCTTTAACAAATAAATAAACACCCAAAAAATATAATAACAAAACAAACAATACAAAAAAAACTTAAAAATAAATTATTATAAACACAAACAAACTACCCACATAACCAACACACAAAAAAATCCAAAAACACTCCACCCTAAAAAAAAGACTAGTGGAGATGAGATGCTTTCAAAATTTGTAATTGATAAAGGCAACGTGACTGAATACTGATGCAATTAAAATTTTTTAACATACTGTTTGAACCAAATTTTAGCTTCAAGTTATTCAAAGACTTAATTATCTCATTCACCTCTGAACTTAACTATACAGGTTTTCCCTTTTTTTTTATCTGTTTTGTCTTCTGCTGATGCTGTCAATGCTATTGCTGTTTTTATATGTTGCCATTCTGTCACCTATTGCCTTATTTTCCCTTTTTTTTTTTCTAATACATACCTTCATTCAACCAGAACACACTCTCTTCACCTACATCATCAAGAATATTTAAACAATCTTCCTACCGAACCTTCCAGAAGAATTTGTCTAGCTGCTTTTTACATGCTGCGCTGTGACAATTTTGGTTGCTAATGCTGCTTCATGAGATGATCTGCTGGCGAATGGACTCAGTTTGTTTGTGCTGGAGCACATGGAGAAAATGAAAAAACCTGGACCTTCGATTGCATTTCTTGCCACGTCCTATCTACCATATAAAGTGCAAAAGAAGTTTCCTGAACAACAGATGGTCATCATTATCAAGCAATCGGCATCATGCTCTGGAAAAATATGACTGAAAGCTTGATCAGCCAGTCTGCTTGACCCATGCTGATCTATCAGCCACATTGAGCTCTATTGGAGAGCTGCATCTGTTGTATTGCAAGGACATCGCCTTGGTCTTCCAGGCATAGAATGGTGATGTGGAAATACAGGAGCAGTTGGAGTATCATGAGCTGCAGCAGAAACAGAAAGAGGGAAGTGGCAACACAAGACAGTGCATTTTGGAGAAGAACATGAGAACGATCGCGATGGACAGAAAGCACCCTGGGATTTATGGCAGTGAATGTGGCCATGATGATCAACCTGAAACTAGACAGCATCAACTTGCACTCTCGCTGCTGCGACCCTCCCATTCTGTTTATCTGTCGCCAGGAGGCGACATGGATTAGGAGGGCGATGAGGAGAGATGCAGTTTTTTTGAGCCATTTTTTTTTGTCAGAGACTGTCGCCTCTGTACCGAAGTACGTTACCAGTTCTTCAATTATTTTTTCCTTTTTTCTCACCGTTTTCTGTCGTCAGTGTACAGCATATGTGATGTGCACATAGTTTTTGCATCTTTATTTTTCTTGGAACTTGTCTTGTTTTGAAATTTTGTACCCTTGTACAGTGGAATAGCAATAGGAAGGAAAGACGAGGTCGTCTTGACTAAAGGGTGGAGGTGTAACGGTGTTTGATAACGTTGACATTATGCAACGAATAGAATGTTGTACGGGCGTGTATGTACGTATATGATATTGGGTATACGGTAGCCGCGAAAAGGAAGAGATAGGGAAAAATATGTAACAGTGGGTAGCGAAGATGATGAGAAAAAAAATACGTACCTAAGTGGAGTCGGGTGCGGCTGGATTAAAGGTCGCAAAGGTTACTGTAGGAGACGGCAAGACAAAGGGAGCGGAAGAAAGGTTGCCGCCACTGGCAGTCTGATAAAAGGAGTGGGTGATTCCAGGAAAGAGAGCCTCGGCAGTCGAGGCTGGAGAGACGGCTTGACTGCCTCAGAGTTAGAGAAAGAGAGAGTAGAGGAGAGAGTCAGAGGAGAGTCGGGAAAGTTATGAGGTGTTGAGATGTTGGTTTGGTGTAAAGTAGAGTTCTTATTGATCTAGCTTATCATGGACTAATAATTGAAGCTTGACTCCCTAAGGCTGGTACGGGATGACTGTGGAAGTAATAGCAGGATTAATACTACTACTACGAATACTACTGGGCCCACACGCTCACTGCTCACTGCGCCATTACAAACTTATATAAAGTTTGTTACATTGGTTGTATGATTGTATTCCGATATTGGATAAAGCACCATCGATACACCGACAATCAAGGATGAGGCTACATAAAAAAAGGCAAGCAAGCGATATCTCAGAGCAGAAACAACAAAAGAAAGTCGCAATGCAACAACGCATGATTATTTCCCCATCATAATCGCGTTGCTTTGCAATATGCTTCACGTTCTAAAAAATCAATAGATCACATTCCAATAGATCAAATTCCACACAAATACAGGCAAAAAGCACAGTCGCACGTGCAACAAAACAGTAAATAAAAACGCGGTTTCTTCATCAAAAGCATTTCTACATAGGGACATTGCATTGTGGACTATACAGATACACTACGGTAAATAACAAAATGACTACGAAAGATACATTTAGAACAGATTGCCTATCCTACAGCTTGTTTATTAGAGCCAATTGGAGATTTAGATAGCATTTTTTCACACAACAAAAGAATACGTATCGTTCCCGCGGTTTTCAACACAAAAGCGCTTCCGCTACTTAATTATGATATTCTACATTCTCCCATAAACCGCCATACTACAGCTACTCTCAATCCTACAGAAAACGTCTCTAACTACTAGTAACTACTTAGGTCCCATCCTGTTTTCAGTACTAACTTACTAACTTTGCACACCACAACTCGAACGGATAGGAATGAAAGGGTTTTTGCAAAAGACTCGTAGAAAATGTAGTTTATGATAAAATGGAACTTAAATTCAAAGTCGGGTAGGGGACCCCTTGCCTAAAATTTGCGAATAAAGCCTTAACGCAGTATCCCAATATCGGGCTATGTGGGCCAAAAGGAAATATGTAAGCCAAATTGGGCGGGCTATATACGGGATCGGGCTATGCACGTACCGGGCTATACACCACCTACAGTATATCAGCCATGCACTAGAGAGGAGTTTGCCAACATTCACTTTTTTCTACTTTTCAAAAATTTTGTCATAATATAGGAATCAACCCTCCTAGTTTTAAAACACGTTTGCGATACCAACGTTAAACGGCTCGATGAGGCAGGGGGTCAGGGGAAAGGCGGAAAATCGAACATGATCAAATCGACGTTACACACAGGGCTCTCTAAAATCAACCAACAGGCTTTAGAGCAAAACCATATACCTAGACTCGCATTCTCTTTTCAATGGACTCGCAATCCCTAACCCTACCGCGCAGCTTAGCAAAAAGCGAAAGCAACACCAAAACCAGCAAAAAACCAGCCCCCGACTAGACCCTCCTTTAGAGCTTGAAATTGTGAACAAGATAGGCCATGCTTTTATCTTTTCCCGCCTGTGCGCAACGGGTAAATTTGTCCATATAAAAAGGTCAAAAAATCGAGTTTCGGTACTAAAACTGCATGAACATTGTCAGCTGCAGTCTGCCAGGCAGCCTGGACTAGAAAAAATTCGAAGTGATACTTTTCCAAGTGTAACTTGAAAACGGGCTTTTCATTGGTGGTCTCCCGTCTGCTTAACCCCTACCTGGCTTGTGGGAACAACACTTGGCATATCACGGACATCAGGCAATTTTACATATCGCCTGTAGCTAAGGGCGCTGTTAAAGTGACAGATCTTAAACCTGTCTCAAATTATAGCGCTTGAAATTCGAACAAGGTAGGCTATGCGTCCGATCCCTCCGCCTGTGCGCAACGGGTTAAATATTGCCCCAAAGTTGTATAAAATGGGTCAAAAAACAAGCTTCAGTACTGAAGCGGCACTTACGCTGTCAGCTGCAGCTGCCCAGGCAGTGGGACTAGAAAAATTCGGAGAAACCCCCAAGTGCAGCTTGAAATGCGCTTTTCAATGATTGTCTTTCGGTCCGCTTAACCCCTACCATGGGTGAGTTATTAGAGTAGAACGGCAAAATTTGCAATATCCTGCACACTATGCAAAATTCTTGAATATCACCTGTAGCTCAGGCGCTATTAAAGGGACAGATCTTAAACCTGTTCTCAAATTGTAGCTCTGGAAATTCGACCAAGATAGGCTATCTGTTCCCCCATCTCTTCGCCTGACGGGTATCGGGATATTGTGCCTCAAACTGGACGGATACGGTGATCCGCCTGGCATCACGTTGTCAGGGCCGCGCCAGGCGAGGCAGTGGGACTAGAAGAAAAGTGAGACTCAAGCTCTCCAAGTGCAGCTTTAAGCGCGCTTTTTAACGGCTGTCTTGTTATCCAATTAAACCCTTACGTTGGGGGATGTGTCAGAAAAAAGGAAAGTGAAATGAAATCATGGAGACCAGGCAAAATTTTGAATACTGCTTATTACTCAGGGGGTATTAGAAGGGAAAATCAAAACCTGTCACACATTGTAGCGCTTGAAATTCTGAAGAAGCTAGGCTGTGTTTGCATAGTTTTGCCTGTCTGCAATAGGCTAATTATGCCACAAATTTGGCCAAAAAGATAAAAAATCGAGTTTCAATAGTGAAGTTGCACTTGCATTCTCCAGCTGAGTACATGTGATGCCAAGAGTGGCCAGCTCATTTTGCCATAAGTTATCGGCCACCATTGAAATAGTGAGTTTCTAGCCTTCACTTGGGTTGGGGGCGCCTTTGACATCTCACCTACACCAAAAGAGTAGCTGCAACTGAGCGTGGAAGTGCAGCCTCAGTACTGAAACTCTGATTCTTTTTGGACCTTTTCCCCAACTTTGGGACAATATTGAATCCGTTGCGCACAGGCGAAGAGAGTGGAGACATAGCCTATCTTGTTTACAATTTCAAGCGCTACAATTTGAGCTAGGTTGAAGATCTGTCCCTTTAATAGCGCCTGAGTAATCAGCGATATTCAAAATTTTGCGTGGATTTCCATGATTTCAAAATTGTTTCTTTTACTTTTAATAACTCGCCAACAGTAGGGGTTAAGTGGATAACAAGACAGCCGTTAAAAAGCGCGCTTCAAGCTGCACTTGGGAGATGTCTTCGACTTTTTTCTAGTCCCACTGCCTGGCAGCTGAACTACAACGTAACGCAACATGAAGAGTCAGTACTGAAACTCTATTGTTTAGCCGTATTGTCCAGTTCGGGAGGAAATTTTAACCCATTGCCGCAGGCCGGAAGAGATTGAACAGATAGCCTATCTTGTTCAGAATTTCAAGTGCTACAATTTGAGACAGGTTTAAGATCTGTCCTTTTAATAGCGCCTGAGCTACAGGCGATATTCAAGATTTTGCATAGTGTGCAGGATATTGCAAATTTTGCCGTTCTACTCTAATAACTCACCCATGGTAGGGTTAAGCGGACGAAAGAAAAAATCATTGAAAACCGCATTTCAAGCTGCACTTGGGGGTTTCTCCGAATTTTTTCTAGTCCGACTGCCTGGGCAGCTGCAGCTGACAGCGTAAGTGCCGCTTCAGTACTGAAGCTCGTTTTTTGACCCATTTTATACAACTTTGGGCAATATTTAACCCGTTGCGCACAGGCGGAGGGATCGGACGCATAGCCTACCTTCTGTTCAGATTTTCAAGCGCTATAATTTGAGACAGGTTTAAGATCTGTCACTTTAATAGCGCCTTAGCTACAGGCGATATGTAAAATTTTGCCTGATGTCCGTGATTATTGCCAATTTTGTCTTTCCCCACTAATATCCCACCAACGGTAGGGGTTAAGCGGAATCGGGGAGACCACCATTGAAAAGCTCGTTTTAAGTTACACTTGGAGATGTCTTCGAATTTCTTTTTTAGTCCCACTGCCTGGGCAGCTGCAGCTGACAATGTTCATGCAGTTTTAGTACCGAAACTCGATTTTTTGACCTTTTTATCCAACTTTCTGGGACAATATTTAACCCGTTGCGCACAGGCGGAGAGAGTGGAGACATAGCCTATCTTGTTCACAATTTCAAGCTCTACAACATGAGATAGGTTTCAGATCTGTCAGGTCAAAATACGGCGAGCTATGGTCGATTTTCTAAATTTTGCCTGGTTTTTGCAGCGTTGCCAATTTAGCGCCTTTTTGCTCATAGCTCGCCAACGGTAAGGGTTAAGGGGTCGGCGAGTACCCCATTCGAAAAGAGCAACATGTTTAAGTTGAGTCTAATGGTATATGGTTTGCTCTAATAGCCCTGTTTGTTGAGCTTGGGGGCGCCTGTGTGTAACGTCGATTTGATCATGTTCGATTTTCCGCCTTCCCCCTGACCACCCTGCCTAAATGAGCCCGTTTCTTCCTGTTTAACGTGGTCAAATCTCCGCAAAACCAAGTTCATTTTCGAACTCAGGAGGGTTGATTACGAAGTACGGATGACAAAATTTTTGAAAAGAAAAAAAGAGTGGATGTCGCGCCCTATACTGGCATTCGCCACTTTCTCGTGCATC